>QXTE01000181.1:148478-413566 GCA_003942145.1 Platysternon megacephalum
ATTTGTAAAAGCAGCAAAGAATCCTGTGGCACCTTATAGACTAACAGACGTTTTGCAGCATGAGCTTTCGTGGGTGAATATCCACTTCTTCGGATGCAAGTCACCCACGAAAGCTCATGCTGCAAAACGTCTGTTAGTCTATAAGGTGCCACAGGATTCTTTGCTGCTTTTACAAATGTATTAATGGAATTCAGGATTGGTTTGCAAAATATAATTCACTTTAAAAGGGGGCTAAATTCCTAATGGATATTGTTTGTTTCAAATAATCTGACCAGCACTGATCGTTTCCTTTCTTCCTCCAGTATGGATCCACTGAGGAAACCATGTGCTTATTTCTTATAGAGCTTGAAGAACCCATTCCCTTTAAGTCAAAGGTCCAAGCTGTTTTGGCAGACTTTGTCCAGGAACTACAACTACTGGAAGAGCAGAAGACTGAACTCCCATTTTCCAGCCCATAGGTAGGGATTGCTAAATTGCTATTCTGCAGATTTAGAAATACACATTTGAAGTAGAGATGACCTGAGGGGTGGGTTTTGTTTTTTTTTAATTTGGGTTTTGATTTACCTCGTGTCAAAGTTTAAGGCTACGGTCTGAGTCCAAAAAATAAAATTATATCGGATTATAGAAATCTTCTGAAAGCATGAGACTTTAGCTGCAATTGAAGCAGAAAAAACAGACAATTGACCCATTTTGATTTTGTAGCAAACCCTAAAACCATAGTGGAGGATGTGACACTGGCAGATCAGGGGCCAGCTCATGCCAAGGCCCCAGGCCTCTCTGAACACTTACAAATGTAAAGCTGGAAATCAGTCTTCTTTACCTGTGTGTTAGCATTATCAAAATAGATAGTGGATGATAAGCTCCTAAGACTGTGTTTAGACTTTATAAAATGCCTGTGGGATGCTGCATGCTCGCTTATAACCTCTGTAGCACATGGTGTAAGGTTATATTGAGTGTTTGCACTGTAAACCTCTGTAATTGTGTAACTCACCAAACAGGAAAAGAATAATTAATTGAGGTAAAATGTGCACCCTGCATCCAAAAATTGCCCATTGAAGGCAAATGGGGTATTGTGTAGCATCAAAGGACAAAGGCCCTGTGGACTGCATTCCTAAATCCCTCCAGGAAGGAGAGACCTACAGATGAACTCATCCCATGAGTTTTGGATTCCGGAGTGGAGGGGATAAAAGTTCCTGACAAGAAGAAACTGGATCTCTTTCATGCTGTCTGCAAGGACAAAGATTCCTAAACAAAAGCAACGAGATCCCCATGCTGCTTAGCATGGGTTAACCCCGAAAAGACATTCATTGCTGACAGATGATTATATCTTTAGAATCACATACTGCAACTCATTTGTGCACCTATATTGCCTGCTTTAACCTGAACATAACTTTTATTTTTCCCCTAGTTAATAAACATGTAGCTAGTTTATTACAGAATTGGCTACAGGCATTGCTTTTGGTATGAGATCTAAGGTACAAATTGACCTGGGGTAAGTGATTAGTCTCTTGGGACTGGGAACAACCTGAATATTTTTTATCTGTGGTGTATGTGACCATTTATCACATAGTTCGGCTTGCCTGAGTGGCAAGATAGACTAGAGTGTCTAAGGGGACTCTCTGGGACGCCATTATAAGACTAGTATCAGGAGGTAGTCGTGTTAGTCTGTATCCACAAAAACAACAGATGCATCTGAAGAAGTGAGGTTTTTTACCCATGAAAACTTATGTCCAAATAAATATGTTAGTCTTTAAGGTGCCACCGGACTCCTTGTTGTCATTATAAGACTACTATAGTATTTTGGGAGTGCACATTTACTGGGTTAGTGGAATCTAATTATAGAACATACAACTGATTTGGGGTGTCTGACCTGTTTTATGACAGTCTGCCCTGATGTTGGCACTCTCAGTTGTGAGCCATTCCAGATAGCCTGACACAGAGCATACCCCAACCCCTTCCTATGCTGAAACTTACGGGGAGGGGGAAGGCTAGCTGGGAGGTTCTGCTTACCCATCTCCTATTCAGAGGTGCAATAACTAACGATTGCTCCCTTAATATTTCTGAATCTCTAGATGTATGCAGGGTTCATTTCCATTCCAAATGATTTTTAAAGATCTTGCATCTTACACTTGTAAAGAAACTTGCTCTTTATGCATCCTTGTAAAAGCTGTGGAGAGAGAAACAGTGGCATTGCAGAGAAGTGACATCAACAACAATAACTTTGCATTACTTAGCTGTGCACTAACATAGCAGGAGTTGGACATATTGCTTGCAACTAAAGGTAATTATGAATTCTATTTGCCCCTAATTGCAAAGTATAGTTTAGTGCTAATCACACTGCTCCAAAATTAGCCTTGCTAGCAGAATGTATGAGGCTCAAATCCATCGAGACAGCAGCTCACACTCTTACTGGTGCTTCTTAAAATCTAATTTTCTCATTGTTATTCTCCAGAACTCACGATTACACTGTACAGATTCATGAATGGCTATGAATTCTCGAGTCTCAGTCTGATATTCGTTGTTAGATTAACACCTGTTCCTCTCCTTTTTGGGAATGTCACAGAAATCTTGTCTCCTATGATTTGAAATCGAATACACTTTCCTGAGAAATCTGCACATCAAAAGAAAAAGGAAGGTCCCCTCTTCCCTTTATACTTTGACAACAGATGCATGTCAAAATAATTTATAGAATCTGCAGTAGCTGTTTATTCTCCAGTGAGTTTATCAGTAAGCTAAAATGCTCCAATTGTTTGTATAGCAAAAGCTCATAAACCTGTGCTGACGGTGTAGATTGTTGCCAGGGGCAGCATAGCACAGGATCAGCCTTGCAACATCCGGAGAAGCATTTCCATAGAATCGTTACTCATCACCAGTCAAAGATGAGCAGCTATAAATTAATGCTGAACAAGTCCCACTAAAATCAGTGGAAGCTACAGCTTCCTGAATAGGGACAGACTTAAATTCAGGCTTAAGTGTTGTTCTCAGTTGGGGTCAGTGTTAGTAAGACTTTTACATGCACACAGCAAAATGAGAATATAGTCCTTAGCATTCATGGTACCAATCTCCCCTGGTAATAAATGCTCAAAAAATGTAATTCAGATTGCGATAATCTTTTTCTATTTAAGCAAAGGATATATTTTCCCTTTGTGCACGCTGCCATTATGATTATTTACGGTGCTATATTTTAATAGGAAGTTGTTAAAATTCATGTTCCGATGGCCTAGGAGCTGGTCTAAAATTTGTCACCCTAAGATATGTAGCTCTCCATAGCAGACTCTGAAGAGCTGCAGTTGGAATGACTAAATCACTAATAGTTTTCATTACAATAACATACTTTTGTTTATACGCCAAATGTATATTTAAAAAAATAATATATTTTATAAAAAATGAATGGCTTTTTCAAATACACTGGAAAAGGAGACATTCATTATTTTTACTTGAATGGGGGCTGAGCAAATAGCTCATAACAAATAGCTGATGAAATATTTCATCATTTTTCTGTTCTTGAATTGTCTGCAAACAGATAGCAGCTTTGCTGTATGCATTCATTATGCGACATTATTCACCAAACGATCGATGAGAATAATTCTTGGCCTGTCACTAGGCTGTGAGCAATTTCTGAGTCTTTGAAAATTGTGCTGTTTGGGTGGGACATAAGGGGTCACCTGACATGTTTCAGTTGCCTAATTAGATGGGTTTTATTCTCAGCTCTAAATCAGACATCCAGGGGGACCTTGGGTAAATGATTTAGTACCCGATCTTACAAAGTGTATGAAGTGCTCTCAGCAACTTGCGGCTTAAAGCCATGTCTCTCTCTCTCCCTCAGTTTCTCCATCTGTAAAATGGGTATAATGACACTTACCTAACAGCCCACAAAATGTTTTGAGATCTTGGTATTATTATTACTTTTTTATTATTATTGTTGCTTTTATTATTGCAATACCTATGGGGCTTGTGAGAAGATTTACAGATTAACAAAGAAATCATTAAGACCTTTCAAACACTATGTAATTGTTTTAGGATTTCATTTTAAGAATTAAAACTAAATTGTTTAGAGACCAGATTATTTTAATTTCCCCAAATCTTCAACACACACTTTAAAATTTGACATCCTGTCCTTGTATTGTCATCTGAGATAATGCAGCCAAAAGCACTGGATTGCCTTTTTGGAACATCTAGGATTCTTGATGCTACAATTTCTCCGTGCTTTAATCTGTCTGGCATGAGGGCTCTTGAAGTGTTAACATTTAATACAAGGGGGTTGGGGTGGATTCTCCAAAGCCTCTGTGGAGCTCTCAGAAGATAAAGCCTGAATCTCAGACAAGAGGTTTTAAAAAAAAATAAAAAATTGTACAGTAACTCTCCCAAAAGCCGAAAAAGCTACATGCTCTGAATGCTCAATACGAGAAAGGTCATTGCTCTCTGAATCTAAATCCTGTCTTTACAGCTAAAGCCAGAGCATCTGAGATGGAGGTTCACAAGGTTCCCCCCTGAGATGATGGGAAGAAAGAATAACTTTGTACATTTTCCTCTTGTAAGCTTACTCCCCCACCCCGGTGAAAACTATGTATTATTAAAATGACCTCTTGTTTTTATTAATTATATATATGTTGGATTGCTATTCAAGGAGAAATCACAGGGACCATACTACCAATTTATCTTAAATAATTTTGCTATGAAGGGAATGTGACATGGGACAAATCTTTTCCAGGTTAATTGTGCACCAAAGAACCAAGGAATCTCACTATGAATAGTTCACATTTAATTCAAAAAAGAGGGAATACCTCTTTGTGTTGGAGTATAGAAAGGCAGGAACAAGACACAGATAAGGCCCCAATTCTGCAAAGGCTTAACCATGTACTAGCTTTTCACAGATCATTTGACTTCACTATGTCTGCTCACCAGGCATAAATCTAAAGATGTGTAAACCTGTACAGGAATAGGACCTAAGTGTTGAGTTGAAAGTCAGTGATGAACTTTGGGGGTATATTTTTTTCTTACAAATGTAATTTCATTAACATATATCCATCTGCTGATGGTCTTATTTCCAATTTTTAAATTGTATTTTTAAATTTTTCCTATACAGGTTTTGAATGGTCAAACAAACAAAATAGCAAGGCAGTTTAAAAGTACATGGAAAACTTTTTGGTTCATTATGGTCCTGATGCAAAGCCCACTGAAATTAAATGACCTCAGTGGGCTTTGGAGTAGGCCCTGTGTACCCTATGTATTTACCACCTTGAATTCAGATCAGTATAGAGCGGTTTGATTCAGTTCAGACAGAGATCATTATTTGAAGAAGTGTTTTCAAGAGACTTTAAACTAACAAGTATGTTCAGAATGAGCGCTCAATCTAGCCTATCTTGGTTTTTATACAGTGCCTATTACTGTGGTATCTGATGCCTTTGGAAGATCTAGCTGCATAATTTACTTAAAAAAAAAAGAGATTTTACTGGCAATATATTAGAGTAGAGCAAAGTAGGCCTACGACTAGTTAAATCTGGATGCGCAGACAGGGCCGGCTCCAGGGTTTTTGCCGCCCCAAGCAGCAAAAAAAAAAAAAGCCGCGATCGCGATCAGCTCTACAGCCGCCGCTTCAGTCTTCGGCGGCAATTCGGCGGCTGGTCCTTCGCTCCCAGCGGGACCAAGGGACCCGCCCCCGAAGACCCAGACTTGCCGCCCCAAAAACAGCTGGAGTGCTGCCCCTCTCCGTTGGCCGCCCCAAGCACCTGCTTGCTGGGCTGGTGCCTGGAGCCGGCCCTGTGCGCAGAGCATCTCCACCTTCTGTGTTGTTGTCGTCCTCATGGTGCTGATGGAGGAGCCAGGTTCAAATTCCTGCTATACCCATAGGAGCTCTGCTGTGGGAATGAAGAGAAACCACTAGCCACCTCTGGTAGGCCAGACAGCCTTTCTAAAGGCTATCTCCACTGTTTCCTTCTCTCAGTTATGTATTTAAGAAGAGCTCCCAAAGAGGCAGTAAAAGTGGCTGCCAGTTTTCTGTGCTTGGGGAAAATTCAGCAGCACTTCTTTCCAGGGAGGATCAAGAGTTAGCATTGCTCTTTAGGGCACAGACTGTCTCCTTGTTATGTGTTTGTACACTCCTCTGAGGCTCTAGGTGCTATCGCAATACGAATAAATGATGATAAAGCTGTGACAGTTCATTTGCCACTGAATCTGTCTCATTTTTGATTTGCATTTACCTGCTCCTGCCAGCTAAAATACCCTCATATATTTGAGAAAAGGGATTCACAAACTGCCGAAGACATCCCTATGTGCTTAGACAATGTCACTTTCCTGTAAAAATGGTCTGTTTTTTTTTTTAATTTACCTTGTATTGCCTTCCGCAAGAATTTCAAGGTCCTTGTCTCTAGCTGGTCTTTGGTTTTCCTTGAAATCTTCTTGAATGATGCCCAACTTTAACTTCTTAATCTTTCTTCCCCAAACAGCAAACACTCACCTACATCAAGTTCTAGCATCCACTTAGCAGCCTTCCTGTGTTCCTGACTTTTCTCAGCATTCCTAAGTGTTTGTCAATTCTTTTGTTGTCTTCTACCTCTAGGAACCAATGATCACTCTTACAAGTAGTAATCAAAGCTTCCATCAATGTGATTTCCCTTCCAGCTGACACAGAGAAGGATCATAATATACTAATCAGGATATGGTAAATGCTACATCTAGAACACATTAAAAGCATTTCATTCTAACACTGGATTTGCTTATGGAAGATATATGAAGAAAATACAGATTTTAATAGTAGGACTAAATATTACTTTTAAAATAGGAGATCATTCTGGGGGGAAAATATTTTTCTCTTAACAATTGGAAAAGAGTGTGGTATAATTTAATTTGCACTGCTGATGACAATCTCCCAGTAAACAACTTAGCACTGACGTCTTGCAAAATGAGCCCAATAGTTATACATTAACAAAGAAATGCAAGGCCAGGCATGGTGTAATGGAATTTAAAAAGCTTAAAATGAGTCATTGAGTCAGGACTCTTGCTTTTGAAATTCAGAGAAATACTGTTGTAATAAAGCAACTAAGAAATGCAACATTATAACTCCATTCTTTTTAAGCTTTATTTTAAAGTTAGGACATGATGTTTTATTAACCAAGATGTCTACTTTGCGTGGACATTAATGATCCTTTGGACACTTTTATAACAGTAGAGGTTTGTTCTTTGCTAAAATTTTCCTTTAAACTCATCATTGTGTATTGTGTTGTGTACCAGTTTGTTGCCTCCTCTACCACAGTGGTGTTTGCATTGCAATGGTGCTGTCTGTAGCTGGTGTAGGAGAGAAAGGATGATCATGTGGTCAAAGCACTGGAATGAGACTCATGACATATACGCTCATTTCCTAGCACTGTCACAGACTTTCCATGTGACCTTGGACAAATCACTGCGGGCTTGTCTACACAGTCTGGCAATGTGCACTATGGTGTGTGATTTTAGAGCACACTAATGTATTGCACATTAATTGGTCTGCATAGCCCTTGCTGGTGTGCACTAAAAGTTCCCTAGTGTGCTTTAACGTAGTGCTGCTTGAAACATAGTATATTTAAGTGTACCAGGGAACCTTGAGTGCCCACCAGCACGGTCTACATGGACTAATTAATATGCAACACATTAGAGCATTTTAGAAATCACATTCTTGTGCACATTACCCCACTGTGTAGACAAGCCCTTATTGTCTCTCTGTCTCAGTTCCTCATCTGTAAAATGGGGGTAGTAGTAATTTCCTGTCTCAGATGAGTGAAATGAGAATAAATTCATTAATGCTGGAGAAGTGCTCAGGTATTAGAGTGATGAGGCCATTGAGGTAGTTACCGAGGAATCACTTGGACTGTAAGTTCTTTGGGGGCAGAGACCATCTCTTTGTTCTGTGTCACAGTGGGGTTCTGGTTCATGACTGGGGCTCTGGGTTGCTTCCATTATATAAATAATAACAATTTTGAGATATTTCAGGATGAGAAGCCCTACTATTTCCAAATGTAAAATCGCATGACTATATTTTATGAGATAAAGACTGTGTGCTGCTAATCTATTTCTGGAATATTTTTACTTGAGCACACAGCAATGTTGCACTTTGCTGTATATTCCCTTTTTAATCTCAGTAGCAATAAGTATAGTAATTACCTTTCAGAAAATTATGTATTCAAACGGGGCTTAATTGTGTAAAGTCAAGTGTATATATAAGCTGATAATTTGCTTACACAAGGCCTAAAGCAGAGCCAATATTTGAATAATTGCATTTGGCTGGGAGCCTATTATTTTGTAAAGAAGGCACAGTTGGCATTTCAACCATGTATATTTCTCTTCCACCTGAATGACAGTGTTTGTGTAAAGCATTCATAGAGAAGCTTAGACAGAACTGTGGATAAACAATAAACTAGAGCTGTTCCCTATAGGCGATTTAGAGTCATAGCTCATTAAATTCATTGACATAATACAAGTTATTCTTTTATCGTATAAAGCACAGGTACTTTTTTTTCTGGGCTCTGATTCACACAGCATACACAATTTATACCAAGGTGCCCAATTGAAAATACTTAGTCAAAACTATAAGACATAATGATATTACTTTGAAGTTATTATATAATGTCTGAACTTACTGAATTATTCTGCTTCATTTCACTTCAGATTGTCAATGATTATCATTAGAGAGCTTGCTGTTCCTCTTCTAAAATTACTGTATACGCACGGATTTGATTTACCTTCTAGATTTTTTTTCTTTAAATATTATTGTTGTGCACTGGCTTTTGTGTCAAACCACCAACAGATTGTTGACTCACTATTTTCAATCCAAACCATACTTTTCTCCACGGAACGATCTATTATAATGGTATATATACTTACGACTTAAATGTATACTAGATATACTGGTACTATGCCTAGCAGAATGTTATGGAATTGCAGTAGTGACTCCACAGTACAACACCCAGTTCTGCAGTCCTTGCTTATTTAATTATTTTCCTTATATTGTGGTTGTGTCTCGGAGCCCCAGTCATGGACCAGGACCCCATTGTGCTATGTACAGTGCAAACACAAATACACCTCTACCTCGATATAACGCTGTCCTCGGGAGCCAAATTTTTTTACCGCGTTATAGGTGAAACAGCGTTATATCGAACTTGCTTTGATCCGCCGGAGTGCGTAGCTCTGCCCCCCCGGAGCGCTGCTTTACCGCGTTATATCCGAATTCGTGTTATATCGGGTCGCGTTATATCGGGGTAGAGGTGTATGTAATTTGACAGCAGGATCAGCCCTAAGGTTGTAAGGCACTTCACTTTTTGTTATAAAGCAGGTGTGGGTTGGCTTTTGTTTTTTACTCCTATAACTCCCACACAAATAAAAGCATCTTTCTACATGAAGTTTTTCGTGCAGTGTAATCATGGATGATCATTTATTTTTAAAGTCAGAGATGGATTGGACCACTGTTGTTGCAGCCGTATTGGTCCCAGGATATTAGAGAGACAAGTTGGGTGAGATAATACCTTATTTTGGACCAACTTCTGTTTGTGAGAGACACAAGCTTTCAAGCTACACCCAGCTCTTCTTCAGGTCTGGGAAAAGTACTCAGCAAAATCCAAGATGGAACAGATTGTTTAGCATAAATAGTTAACACATATTCTGTCCACCTTGTATTTAGCTGTGACAATCTGAGTATCTTTCCCAGACCTGAAGACAAGGTCAGTATAGTTCGAAAGCTTATTGCTTTCACCAACTGAAGTTGGTGCAATAGACGATATTACATCCTCTACCACAGGGGTTCTCAAACTGGGGGTCGGGACCCCTCAGGGGGTCATGAGGTTATTAGATGGGGGGTCGCAAGCTGTCAGTCTCCACCCCAAACCCTCCTTTGCCTCCAGCAATTATAAGGGTGTTAAATATACAAAAAAGTGTTTTTTAATTTATAAGGGGGGTCGCACTCAGAGGCTTGCTACATGAAAGGGGTCACCAGTACAAAAGTTTGAGAGCCACTGCTCTACCATGTCACTCTATGGCATAGGCCAGTTCTTTATTAGATATATGACTTGTCTCTAAGCTATCTACGTAGGTGCCTGAGAAATACCATATCTCCTTATGGGCTAATAAAAGCATTTCTTAATATTTGATATGTCAAAAAGGAGGACCACTTTTCGCTACTCCTGGGCATGCAGTCTATCACATCAGGGAAGCCTGCCAGGAAACCCTCTCCTCTTGGATGAAGTGATTGATGCTTTGGTCCTCTTCATGTCAGACGACTGTAACTCACAATCTCAGGAGTCTAACTTAATAGCCATATGAAAACTGCAACTCCTAAATTACAAGTGCCATTATGAATATGAGACCGGTTCTTTGTGAACTCTCAGGCTCCTATTTCTTTTCAGGACCAAATCAAAGTTCAGGCTCTAATCTACAACGTTCTTAATGGCTTAGGATGTGGCCACGTTTGAGACAAACCAGGATCTTTCAAGACAGCTGCATTCCAGTTGGAGAGGTGTAAGGTAAAACCAGCAGCTACAGAAGCAAAATAGCTTCAACAATGAGGCCCTCACTATGGATCATCTTGCCAGAGGAAATCACACTAAGTGCAAGTGTGATTGAGTTCAGCTTAAAAAGCAAACTGCACTTTTCCCACAAAGCTCTCTCTTGACAATGACTCCCAACACACATACCTCATATGCTCCACTAAATAAGGAGAGAAGAAAACAAATGTGGAGGCCGCTTATGCTTCCCCTGCCCTCTTTCTTTTCATAACTGCTGTTCAAAACTTAGGCCCAGACTGAACAAGTACTTAAGGATGTACCTAACTTTAGATCAATGACTTAGAGTATAAGCTCTTTTGGGCAATAACCATCTTTTTGTTTTGTGTTTTGTACAGTGCCTAGCACAATGAGGTCCTGGTTCATGAGTGGTGCTACTACAATACAAATAATAAATAATAACTCATATGCTTCAAGTTAGGCATGTGCTTGCTGAATCAGGGTCTTGGATATTAAAGTGTTGAGCAACTTAGAAATATTACATAGTTCACTTTTGGAAGCCTTTCAACCTTTTTCTATGTCAATCTATATATATCCTACTTAACCTTAGCAAAAAGAGGAGGGTTGTTATAGTCTTGTATTATTTCTTCAAATGAAGATAGAAATGGATTTATGCACTAATTATTGGAGCAAGCTATTACCTTGAATAGTGGGTCAGTTAAAGAGAGAGAATCAAAGGAACTAAATTCAGAAGGGAGGAAATTAACACTGCTTCAGATTTATTACAATTTATTTAAAATCTTGGCAGTACACTGCATCGTTCTATATAGATCATTATCTTGGGGATATACATTTCATTACTGGAGACTATTAAAAGTTTGCCATCCAGCTATGGTCCAGTCATAAGTTTTCTCCCACGCAGGGTCATTCCATTGAGTTCCTGAAAAAAAGAGAAACTGTACTTTTCTTCAAGGCAGATGGTATTTTTAACAGAGAGGGCTGTTTGTTAGTAGAGTGGCCCAAATCCATGGGTTGCTCAGGACATAGTCGTGGAGTTGGTGGTATCATCTGAGTCCATCTCCATATGTGTCTAGGCAGAACATCCTTCAGGATCAGGACCAGGGGTATGACGGTAAACCCCTGCAACCCAGTGAGTGGTGGAGGTTGTGACCATGTGGTTAGAATTAAGTTGTCTAAAGTACTCTGCCATGTTGAGGTCATCCATCCATCCATCCATCCATCCATCCATCCATCCATCCATCCATCCAAAGTTTCAGTCAGGGCTGGCCTTACCATGAGGGAAACTGAGGTGGCCGCCTCAGGTGCCAGACTGGGGGGGGGGGGCACTAGGACAAAGAGTGTAGAAAATTGTGTCTGCTGCTGCATATGTATTCTCCCTGCTCTAGATGCACAGAGATGGTGGCGTGCTGTGCTGAAGGAAGGAGGGCACAAGAGACATAACAGGCAGGCAGGAGAAAAGGTGAGAGGGAATAACAGAAAGTAGCAGGAGCTGCAGGGAGAGAGAGGAGGAGGAGCCTCTTATGTACCTCTCTAGCACCCCCAGGAGCCTGGACTGATTAACACCAGCTTCTCAGGGAGCTTCCTGTTTCCTGCTGCTTCCCTGAACCCACTTGAGGAGAACAGGCAGTCAACTGAAGTAGTAGGAGCCAGTTAGGCCCTTAAGACGCTGATATCTTCCCTCACTCAGGCCCTGCTACCAGCCTGCTTATTTGTCCCCTTCAATTGAGTGTTGAGAGCCACTATAGCTGGCACAGAACAGCAGTCATGAGTGAAAGAAGAAAACACCCCTCTGGGGCAGCATTCAGAAAAAGAAAGAAAACAAAGGAAGCTTTTCTATCTAAGCAGGAAGGAGCTCTGCTGAGATACATAGCCACAAATGTTCACGGTGAGCCTTCCGACCCCAGTGAGGATGTGAATGGTGAGGAGATGCCTGATCTTCCATTTAGTCAAAGTGCAGCTGACCTGGCAGCTACTACAGCATCCATATCTCCATCTCAAATGGATGTAACCATGCACTACCTTGGAAAAAACAATTCAAAATGAGATCATACAGTTACTGTCAACAAAAGTGAAACAGAAGATTGTGGCAGATCTGAAGTCAGCAAGATATTACTCTGTTATTCTGGACTGCACACCTGACATCAGCCATACAGAACAAATGACTGTAATGGGGGGTTTTGTAACAACAACAGAACCTAGTGAAAATGTCCTTGCAATGGTGACTGTCAGAGAGCATTTTGTAGAATGTATTGATATTGATGATACTACAGGAGCTGGTATGACAAATGTGCTTCTTAAAAAGCTGGAAGATAGGGGAAGTGCGATAGCTGACATGAGAGGTCAGGGCTACGATAATGGTGCCAACATGAGAGGAAAGAACAGAGGAGTGCAGACACGGATCCGATCGTTAAACCCTCAAGCTTTTTTTGTCCCATGCACTTCACACTCATTGAACTTGGTGGCCAGTGATGCAGCATCAGCTTCTAGTGAGGCTGCTGACTTTTTTAATGTAATTCAAAGCATCTATGTATTTTTCTCTGCATCAACTCATCGATGGCAAATTTTGAAGCAACATCTGTGAACATCCTCTCTGACAGTGAAACCACTGAGTGCCACATGATGGGAAAGTCGAGGGGAGGCGATAAAGCCTATCAAACACCAAATTGGGCAGATAGATGATGCCATAGTTGCCATTATGGAGGATACTGCTATGACAGGAACTGTTCATGGGAGAACAGTGGCAGAGGGAAATGGAATCACCAGAAACATACATAACTTCAAATGTCTGTGTGGCGTAGTGTTGTGGTATGACATACTGTTTGAAATAAATGTTGTAAGCAAGAGACTCCAAGGTGTTGATCTTGATATATCTGGAGCAATGGAACAACTGGACAAAGCAAAGTCATACCTACAGTCTTACTGGTCAGATGGGGGATTTCAAAACGTTCTGAAGAGTGCAGAGAAGTTGGCAGAGGAACTTCACACTAAAGCTATTTACTCACCCATTCAAGAATACAAGAGTCAACGAAGAAGACAGCATTTTGATTACGAGGCACGGGATAATCCTATAAGAGACCCCAAACAACAATTCAAAGTTGAATTGTTTAACCAGGTGCTAGATTGTGCAATACAGTCATATGAAGAACGTTTCATGCAGCTCAAGGAACACAGCAGTATATTTGGGATGTTGTATGATATTCCAAAACTCCTCACTATACCTGAAGAAGACCTACACCAGCAATGCAGGGCACTAGAGACAGTATTGGCACATGATGAAATGCGCAATATTGATGCGGGTGATTTAGGTGATGAACTGAAAGCCCTTTCAAGATACATTTCAGCAGGATCAACTCCAAAGGCTGTTCTGGAATATATGTGCACAAATCAGATGACCACCCTCTTTCCAAATGCTTTTGTTGCTCTGCGCATACTTCTAACACTTCCTGTAACAGTTGCCAGTGGAGAACGCAGCTTCTCCAAGCTGAAGTTAATAAAAACACATCTACACTCCACAATGACACAGGAGAGGCCGGTTGGCCTTGCAACCAATTCAATAAAGCATGAGCTGGCCCAGACTGTGGACCTTCAGCAGGAAGCAGTTCAAATCTTGGTAACCAAGAAGGCACAGAAAGCACCACTTTGATTATGCAAACAGATAAAAATGCCAGTGTTTACTATGCAGACAAGAAAAGTTACATTTGCTGTTCAGGCGTTTGAAAGTTAAGTGTTACTTAAAATTTTTGAACAAGGCATTTTAAGTTAGTTCTCCTTTATTGGGGTAGGTAGCAGAGCAGTACCATGAGAGGAGTAGAACAGGAAGAAGGCAGAATTGAGACCTTTCAAAGTTTTGGCCCAAGTGAGATGGCATGGGGGCGTCATTTGAGCTCACCGCCTCAGGTGCCAAAATGTTGAGGGCCGGCCCTGGTTTCAGTACTTAGATAGACAGTCTCCATCACTGTAGTATTTGAGAACCTCACAATTTTTGCTGTATTTACAACAGCCTTACAGCCCTGTGAGATAGGGAAGTGCTATTATCCCCATTTTACAGAGTCACACAGAGGCTAAATCACTTGCCCAAGGAAGTCTGGGCGGCAGAGCAGGGAAGAAGTTTCCAAGTGTTCCCTAGAAAAGAAATGTCCAAAAGAGGTAGCATCTTCTCTCACCAAAATTGCCCAATCAAAACAAGTTTCCCATAGTCCAAATATAGGCACTTCCTGTCTTGAAGGAGGGTTGTGGTTTGTTGCTATAACAATTTTGTAACCTCATCAAAAGCCCTGAAATGTTCTAATTAGCATTCTCTTCAGTCCACAGAAACTCAATGTTCATCACTTCTTTGACTCCATTTTGTTCCATTTTTGAACAACATAATACTTTTAAATTAAATTGACAGTCTCCCATTATTCAGCTACTTTAGACAATTAAAGTTTTCAACAAAGGGTAGAGTTCAACACATCCGACTGAAGTAGTTTAGAGAGCCAGAGCTACATCCTCTGTTTGCTCAGAAGCAGTCCACAAACTATTTTTCCAGACTAATTAATTAGTCCTCCAGACTAATTAATAAAAAAACCCTTTCCTACTATGTGTTTTGCACAGTGCCTATGACAATGAAGACTTGATTTCTGTGGGACATCTAGGTGCTATGGTAGAACAAGTAAATAATAACTAAGTTTCCCACTGTCTGGACTTCGTGATTTCAGATGCATGACGATTGATTTCCAACATGGTGCGAGTTCTAGATCAAGACCAGCAAATTAATCAGAAAGTCATTCTGTGCAGGCAACATTTGAAAAGGACAGAGACTGATTGAACCACATGAAAATCTGATTAATGTATTTTTTCCATATGAGTCTGTTTTCCAATCTCATCTCTTTGGGCATGAATGACTCTCACGTCTTGCTTCCATCATATACAATTAGCCATTATTCCCCTTGACTTCCCTCACTTTCCAGGACACTGCATACTTTGTATTTAAAAGCAAAGCATATTATCTCTCAATATTTGTATGATCACATGCACATTTGGATGCTGCTTATTCTCATGATCATGACATAGAGACCCCCGACTGAACCATCTGCTCAGTTACTGCAATTTCTCTCCCAGCTCTATTAGCTTTTGTTAAAATTACCTTTCTGCTTTCTGGTATCTAACTAACCAATCCCCCCCTGGTACTAGAGAGTCACTTTTGCCAGTTCTCAATAAAGTTCAGGTTGTTTTTTATGGATTTCATTAACAGGGTGAAACAATTCCCACTGATCTTCCAAACACAGGAGAAAAAACAAAACAAACAAAACCCTCCAGTAGAGTTGACTTCTGGGAGAGACCCATAAGGAAAGAACAATTGATAACCCATTTTAATGGATCCAGTGTCAATAGATCATTATCCAAATGTTAAATGGACCTCTTTTATTGACAAACATTAATTGTTAGGCCTGATAAATTATCTAAAATAGTAATAAAGTCGACAACAGTCAATCAACAAATTGGATTTGAGCTGCAGAACAAAAGGAATAATCCAGCTCTCTGGAGAGGTACCACTCCAAACATCAGAGAGAATTAAGCTTAGATCCTCTGGAAAGATGCAAAAATACCTGTATATGACTGACAGGCTGAAACAACAACCAACAGCAGGGAGGTGGAAACAATTAAAACAGCTCCTAAAGTCTGTAGGACGAGGGCTACGTCTGCAAACCTTGGTGATGTTCTAGAATGATAATTCTGTTCAAAGGAAACGAATACCAAGCAATTAAGAAAAGCAGAACTGAATAATGGAGTTTTTTTTTTTTTTACTGTAAACAAATGCATAGTGGAAATACACCACTTGCAAACACTTCTTTTCTTAAAAAGCCACTGGCTTCCTAATAGATTGCCCCCAACAATTTAGAATAAATAATTTATCCTTTCACGGAGGAAATACCACAAAGAATGTGCCAAAGGGAATAAAAAGCATTTTAAAAATGACCAAGTTGGGTGAATCCAAGGAGCATGTTTGTAGTTGTAGTAAACTGTGCTGGATGAGTTTGTGCGTGGCTTGGCTTTGGGTGTCTATAGTACCCTCCTACTGTCTCTACTGGCTATAGGAGACATGCCTGTAAAACATTAGCACATCAGTTTTATAGCATTTTACACCTGCTATAAACAGGTCTGAATGACTATACAAGGTACCAGGTGGGGAGCAGCAAACCCTCTCTATGTATGTTTAAAAAAAAGTTGAGCTTAGGAATCTCTATTTACTGGACTAATGTGTTTGGTGCCATTCAGAGCATTGTTATGCTTTTCTTCTGATGCTGGCGGGCAGTTTGATTATTTTTAGTATGTCATTAGTATAATTCCGTCATGTTATGTGCTTATTTGGCAGATACTGTAGGATGAATCGTTTTCATAAAAAACTTTTTTTTTGTGTGGTGAAAATGTTGATTTTTTTGGATTCTTGACTGAGAAAACTCTGTTAAGGCACTTTCCTCAGAGTCGGTAAGGAAGACTCACAAATGTGCATTTTTTATGACTCAGTCCAGTTTGAGACACAGCGTTTTTCTTCTCTATTCTAAGCTATAGCTACTGTTCTAGATGTAGTTCTAGATGCAATTGCCTATTGAAGAGGCAAATACAAAACATATTGTTAGTTTTTTATCCTCAGTATCTACAATGTACAACTTACCGTACAAATCATCATTTCAATTGGAGAACACATCTGAGCTATTTAATACTTGATCAATTCCCTGGAAATCAATTTGCTATTCAACGTAAAATTGAACAAATAAGTGCATTTTGGGTCANTGGCATGGGGGCGTCATTTGAGCTCACCGCCTCAGGTGCCAAAATGTTGAGGGCCGGCCCTGGTTTCAGTACTTAGATAGACAGTCTCCATCACTGTAGTATTTGAGAACCTCACAATTTTTGCTGTATTTACAACAGCCTTACAGCCCTGTGAGATAGGGAAGTGCTATTATCCCCATTTTACAGAGTCACACAGAGGCTAAATCACTTGCCCAAGGAAGTCTGGGCGGCAGAGCAGGGAAGAAGTTTCCAAGTGTTCCCTAGAAAAGAAATGTCCAAAAGAGGTAGCATCTTCTCTCACCAAAATTGCCCAATCAAAACAAGTTTCCCATAGTCCAAATATAGGCACTTCCTGTCTTGAAGGAGGGTTGTGGTTTGTTGCTATAACAATTTTGTAACCTCATCAAAAGCCCTGAAATGTTCTAATTAGCATTCTCTTCAGTCCACAGAAACTCAATGTTCATCACTTCTTTGACTCCATTTTGTTCCATTTTTGAACAACATAATACTTTTAAATTAAATTGACAGTCTCCCATTATTCAGCTACTTTAGACAATTAAAGTTTTCAACAAAGGGTAGAGTTCAACACATCCGACTGAAGTAGTTTAGAGAGCCAGAGCTACATCCTCTGTTTGCTCAGAAGCAGTCCACAAACTATTTTTCCAGACTAATTAATTAGTCCTCCAGACTAATTAATAAAAAAACCCTTTCCTACTATGTGTTTTGCACAGTGCCTATGACAATGAAGACTTGATTTCTGTGGGACATCTAGGTGCTATGGTAGAACAAGTAAATAATAACTAAGTTTCCCACTGTCTGGACTTCGTGATTTCAGATGCATGACGATTGATTTCCAACATGGTGCGAGTTCTAGATCAAGACCAGCAAATTAATCAGAAAGTCATTCTGTGCAGGCAACATTTGAAAAGGACAGAGACTGATTGAACCACATGAAAATCTGATTAATGTATTTTTTCCATATGAGTCTGTTTTCCAATCTCATCTCTTTGGGCATGAATGACTCTCACGTCTTGCTTCCATCATATACAATTAGCCATTATTCCCCTTGACTTCCCTCACTTTCCAGGACACTGCATACTTTGTATTTAAAAGCAAAGCATATTATCTCTCAATATTTGTATGATCACATGCACATTTGGATGCTGCTTATTCTCATGATCATGACATAGAGACCCCCGACTGAACCATCTGCTCAGTTACTGCAATTTCTCTCCCAGCTCTATTAGCTTTTGTTAAAATTACCTTTCTGCTTTCTGGTATCTAACTAACCAATCCCCCCCTGGTACTAGAGAGTCACTTTTGCCAGTTCTCAATAAAGTTCAGGTTGTTTTTTATGGATTTCATTAACAGGGTGAAACAATTCCCACTGATCTTCCAAACACAGGAGAAAAAACAAAACAAACAAAACCCTCCAGTAGAGTTGACTTCTGGGAGAGACCCATAAGGAAAGAACAATTGATAACCCATTTTAATGGATCCAGTGTCAATAGATCATTATCCAAATGTTAAATGGACCTCTTTTATTGACAAACATTAATTGTTAGGCCTGATAAATTATCTAAAATAGTAATAAAGTCGACAACAGTCAATCAACAAATTGGATTTGAGCTGCAGAACAAAAGGAATAATCCAGCTCTCTGGAGAGGTACCACTCCAAACATCAGAGAGAATTAAGCTTAGATCCTCTGGAAAGATGCAAAAATACCTGTATATGACTGACAGGCTGAAACAACAACCAACAGCAGGGAGGTGGAAACAATTAAAACAGCTCCTAAAGTCTGTAGGACGAGGGCTACGTCTGCAAACCTTGGTGATGTTCTAGAATGATAATTCTGTTCAAAGGAAACGAATACCAAGCAATTAAGAAAAGCAGAACTGAATAATGGAGTTTTTTTTTTTTTTACTGTAAACAAATGCATAGTGGAAATACACCACTTGCAAACACTTCTTTTCTTAAAAAGCCACTGGCTTCCTAATAGATTGCCCCCAACAATTTAGAATAAATAATTTATCCTTTCACGGAGGAAATACCACAAAGAATGTGCCAAAGGGAATAAAAAGCATTTTAAAAATGACCAAGTTGGGTGAATCCAAGGAGCATGTTTGTAGTTGTAGTAAACTGTGCTGGATGAGTTTGTGCGTGGCTTGGCTTTGGGTGTCTATAGTACCCTCCTACTGTCTCTACTGGCTATAGGAGACATGCCTGTAAAACATTAGCACATCAGTTTTATAGCATTTTACACCTGCTATAAACAGGTCTGAATGACTATACAAGGTACCAGGTGGGGAGCAGCAAACCCTCTCTATGTATGTTTAAAAAAAAGTTGAGCTTAGGAATCTCTATTTACTGGACTAATGTGTTTGGTGCCATTCAGAGCATTGTTATGCTTTTCTTCTGATGCTGGCGGGCAGTTTGATTATTTTTAGTATGTCATTAGTATAATTCCGTCATGTTATGTGCTTATTTGGCAGATACTGTAGGATGAATCGTTTTCATAAAAAACTTTTTTTTTGTGTGGTGAAAATGTTGATTTTTTTGGATTCTTGACTGAGAAAACTCTGTTAAGGCACTTTCCTCAGAGTCGGTAAGGAAGACTCACAAATGTGCATTTTTTATGACTCAGTCCAGTTTGAGACACAGCGTTTTTCTTCTCTATTCTAAGCTATAGCTACTGTTCTAGATGTAGTTCTAGATGCAATTGCCTATTGAAGAGGCAAATACAAAACATATTGTTAGTTTTTTATCCTCAGTATCTACAATGTACAACTTACCGTACAAATCATCATTTCAATTGGAGAACACATCTGAGCTATTTAATACTTGATCAATTCCCTGGAAATCAATTTGCTATTCAACGTAAAATTGAACAAATAAGTGCATTTTGGGTCAAGTGAGTGGTAAAATGAAATCATCCATATATCTCAAAGGTAGGCAAACTTTAGCATTAATAATACATAACATACAGCTATATGAATAAATGTCTCTTTTTGGTATTCAATTCACTGGCTTCTAGTCCTTAAAAGATTAGTTTCATAAATGTATTCTGCAGTGGTGTGGAAATTATTACCTTTGGAAGTATAACACATTTACAGGAGAGCCACTTGGAAGATTCAACAATATGCTCTTCAATAATATACTAGAGTCACTGATCTTGGATAAGTGCACCTGGGCCAGTCATACTGATTGACATACAGTAGGGTAAAGAGAACACAAATAACACAAGAGCCAGTTACCCTAATAAGGGTAATTTATGGCTCCTGTGGCATTATGCAATAGTTGGAAAAGATTTTGTTGTTGTTGTTGGTCATCTGCACTCTAACAGTAACCGAGGGAGGCAAATTTTGATTGCTGTAATGCTTGTTTGAAATAACTTGAGTTTTATAAAATAATTCATTCAAAGTATGTTCTCTTAGGTTTATGTATGAAAATATACACAAATCAACCATCCCTGAGATATTAGTGTATGAAATGGTCACGTAATACTGTGTTGGGCTGGAACGACAATCTCCCACAGGCCAAAATACATAATGGTCAGCACTCATCAGTGGGATTTGAAGGTACTTAGAAGCATCCCACAGGATCGGGCCTTCAATGACTTTATACTTCATGGAATATTGAGCCTGAACTGCCCCATTGAAGTTATTGGCAGTTTTTGCTATTGGCTTCAATGGAAGCGGGGTTGGAGCACCTCCATGGAGATGTTCAGAAAAACGTAGCCCAAACATTTATCAGCATTTGCTGATTTGTTTAAATCAAAATGTCTTGTGGAGATGGTTCGATTTTTGATTTACTTCTGCCAGAAAGCAGGCAGGTTCCAGCCATTTCAGCCACTCAGCTCCTCACCATCAGGCCTAGTGGGCTGCTGGGGAACCCGAGCTTCCAGGCTCCCCGCTCCATGGTAGCCCAACTGGTGGGCT
The DNA here is from genome assembly GCA_003942145.1 of Platysternon megacephalum. Lineage (NCBI taxonomy): Eukaryota > Metazoa > Chordata > Testudines > Platysternidae > Platysternon > Platysternon megacephalum. The sequence goes on from QXTE01000181.1 coordinate 169,679, forward strand.
GTTCCTGAGCTGGGGCTCGGAACTTACAAGCAAGCTGTTAATATACTGCATCTGAGATCTCTCATTGGCTGAGAACAAGAACTCCTCTCTGCTACAGACATACTCCAGGGGCTAAACAATACATTGGAGGGTGGGACAGAGTAGAGGTAGTAGGGAGGGACAGAGAGACAAGTTGGATGCATGTCTGTGGTTTTCAAACTACGAGATTTAAAGGCATATACTGAATTTGGTAATACGTACATAATATTATAATAGTTTCCCCCTGGATTCATCAGCGCCGACCTCTGTTTTCAGGGACCCCTGCCTCTCACCCGTCATCACCAGGTTCTCTCTCCTCGTTCCTTCTTCTAAAATACTCCATGGTGTTAGTGCAAGCCACACCATTTTTCATCTTGACCCCAATGCTTGTCTAAGATATCTCCTCATGTTGATGTTGCTTAGCTAAGGGAGAGGTAATTCTTATTTATTATCTTTCAACTCATCTTTCAAAATCAAGGTACATTCTTAGCATACTGGCACAACATGCATTGCTTCAGGCACTGCCAACGTTGTTGAAGTGTATGATGCTTTGGCACCACCACTTATCCAGGAGGGGCCAAATTCTGACCACAGAGACACTTGTGCAAGTGGAGAGGTGCTGTGTGCATGGATATCAGGTGAAGAACGAGGCTCAAAAAGTTGGAATATTTGGTTACCATGAGCAAATTTCAACTCCATAATCAGAGTTGAAATGTTTCCCCAGTCCTAAAACAGTAATAGAATTGATGGAGCTAACATTTTTAAATGGTTTTTAAATAGTGACTAACCTGTAGTTGAATTGGTAATGATGGAAGTTTTAGTCAGACACAGGAAGTGCCAAATTATGAACATTTAGACATAGGAAAATCTCCATTTTAAAGCACTCTTCCATTTCAAAGGCTGATAAATCACAGCAGCTAAAAGTCATAAAGAATCGGTTTAGTCTTTCATTCTTGAATAACTCTTTGTGAGTTTCATTGTTTCTTTAGCTCCAGAACGTAGAAGATTTACAATAGTTGTATGCGGTTCATATAGTATGAGATGGCATTAAAATATACCAAATTGAATCCCATATTTTTTCCCTTTGTCATCCATCATAATAAAAGGCTGTCATGAAAGGGATAAAGCTCATGACAAGAAAAAGAATTATAATGCAACTTTTGAAGGGAATTGTTTTGTGTTTATTAGAAATTGGTCAGGTTCACATTTTAGTTTATACAACCACAATCAATTATAAATCCTGGCAGTAATTCATAGGAAGAACTTATAATTTCTTTGGGGCTCCTGCAGAGAGCATCATGGACTGAGAACCATTTATCATTTTCTGAGGTTCTGTTTTATCTCTGTTGATTCTTCAATAGCAATGCCACCATCATAGTTCACTTCTTACTCAAATGTTAATGTGTCTTGGACTTGCTGATATTTTTGAAGGCAAACAATACAGAGCATTCCTCCCTTCCCAGCATTCTAAAGACTCTGGGTGAAATCCTGGCCCACTGAAGTCAATGGCAAAATTCCCATAGAATTGAATAGGGGCAGGTCTTCATCCTCTGCATTATGTCCATTGCCGTACTTTTTTTAAAGGTATTACAGTTAGGCTCATACCCGGAGCGCACTGCATAGTCTGAGTTACCAGGAAATTGGCAATGTGTAGATGTGTTAGGTCAGGCAGGATTGCTCTGTCATCAGCCTGAGGATTTACTATGGAGTAGTTTCTGTTGCCCCTCACAGAACCGACCACTTCCACACAGGGCTGGCTCCAGGGTTTTTGCCGCCCCAAGCAGCAAAAAAAAAAAAAAAAAAAAAAAAAAAGCCGCGATCCCGATCAGCTCTACAGCCGCCGCTTCAGTCTTCGGCGGCAATTCGGCGGCTGGTCCTTCGCTCCCAGCGGGACCAAGGGACCCGCCCCCGAAGACCCAGACTTGCCGCCCCAAAAACAGCTGGAGTGCTGCCCCTCTCCGTTGGCCGCCCCAAGCACCTGCTTGCTGGGCTGGTGCCTGGAGCCGGCCCTGCTTACACAGGTGGAAAGACAGGAGAATCTGCAGAAGGCCTGTCCATGTCTTGCCCCTTCTTGTCCCCTGCTCTTTGTTACAAGGGAGTTTGTGCCTTGCATGGAGAGAGTATCATGTCTTAAACTCTACTGGCAATTTAGATGGATGAGAGAAAATGCTTCTACCTCTGTGTTACAGTGTCTGAAAGAAGGAAATTTCCATCACTCAGTAGATGAGATTGGAAAACCGTTGCTATGGAAAACTTACCTTTTGTGCAACTAGATAAGGTCCTACATTTTTACCACACCTGGACTCCTACCTACCATCCAGTGTGCAATGTCATAAGCAGAGGTCAGGCTATCCTTGCTAATCTCTTTTACCCTACACATCTCTAACCAACATGTAGCTCATCTCAGTTCCATTCTTTGTAATTGCATGTCACTCCCTTTTAAATTCAGTTGAATCAAACCATTTTCCTCTGTAGGAACATCAGCTGAGAGTCTGGCCCTTAACGTGAAAATTAAACAGTTCAACTAACCTCTAGTTTTACAAATAAAATTAGTTGAAAATACCTGAAATATATTCTACTACATCTTGAAATTTAAAATGACCTTACAAATATACAGCTTCTGACACATCCTCTTCCACAAAATTGTGTCATGAAACAACATAACAGCTCTATTATTGTATGACTCTACATGGAGGGTTAGTCATGATGGGCATAAGGTGCATTTAAAAAAAAGTAGTTTGGAAATAGGAGGCTGAACGCAATCAGATTTATGAATGTAGGCGGAAATTAAAGTGATATGCCATAGCAAGTTATTTTTGTTTTTGACTTATGATATTTCTAACTGTCATAAAACAAAATTGTCTTTTGATTGTTGTAATATGCATTGAAATAACCTGTAGGATGTTTATCTGCTGGAGCTTATGAAATCTTTTTTTTCCCCACTAAGAATACATTTGTTGTAAAAGTATTTTACCATCTGAATATTTCATATTGGAATGAAATGAAACTGAAAACCATATAGTTAGGTTGGCCCCATGTTTATCCATATGAAAGAGGGAAGGGCAAACTGTCTGGCTGATAGACAGAGCTGGTAATCTTGAAACAATGAATGTTTTCCCTCCATAATATTCACCTTGTTTATTTGTTATGGGGTTGCCTCATGGTTCCAGTGTCAATGAATCCTAGAAATCAGAGGGAAAAGGCCTTCTTGTAGCTAAGGCACTGGGCTGGGACTCAGGAGAGCAGGGATCAATTTCCAGCACTGTCATACGCTTCCTTTGTTGTCGTTATCAGCATCACCATTATCATGGCAAATCCCAAAGGGATGTAGCCTCCTGGCAGATCAAGCACCACTCATGTCAATCTCTAGCTAGGTCCTTAAGGCTGGATATTCAGTTTATGTCCAGCATTGGTGATCTTATCACATCACCATGTGATCACCAAATGTATTGCAGCATACCTTGGTTAAACACAGTTTGTAATTTGTTGGTTTTCCATCCTAATAACATGTCCATACTAAGAAAGCCGACAAAACCGGACCAGTTTTGATGGAGGTGGTTGCTGGGTTCAGCTACAAATATCCTCAATGCTGATCATGTCCTACCACTTACTATGGAGCAGCTGACTTAGGCCATGTCTACACTACAAACTTTGGTTGACACAAGTTATGTCCACATATAAAGCCACCGCAGGTAGTACATCACTGGTGCATGTGTATGCTTGGCTCCTTGTGTTGGCACTGTATGTACTCACCAGGAGTGCTTATGTTGATACGCTGTGTGGTGCACCATATGTAGGTATCCCAGTGTGCAACTCACCACTGTCCAGCACACTGTGTTTTGGGAAGTTTTGGCAATGCTTGGTTGGGTAGGAACAAGTTGCTCAGGGGTGATAGGGAGCAAGGAGTCAACTTCCTAGCATGCAACTTTCTCTATCCCATAATGCCATCCATACCCCATAATTTTTGTATCTTTTAAAAAAAAAATCCTATGAATGTGCACAGCCCTCCTCACTGTCTGCCATATCTGACAGAAGGATGGAACCTGCACAGCTGTGCACTAGTGTTATGAGCATTGCAGGGACAGGATGCATGGTCCCCTGGTGTTTGCCGAGTTGCAAGAAGAACTGAATCTGCAGGGAATATGACAGTATCATGGAGGACAGATTACTGTGAGACACAGCAAAAACCAATTCAAGGTGGTTGTTTTTTGTTCATGGAGCAGCTGTACATAGGGGAGAGCTGCTTCTGGGACCCAGAAAGGAGCACTGACTCGTGGGATCACTCCCAATGCAGATTTGGGATGTTGAGCAGTGGCTAAAGAACATTCTAACGTGAAAGGTCACATTCCTGGATCTGTGTGCCGAGCTATCCCAGGCCTCCAGCACACGGACACCAGAATCCGAGATGTATTGACAGTGGAGAAGTGAGTGGTGATCGCACTGTGGAAATTTTCAATGCTGGATTGTTAACAGTTAGTGGGAAATCATTTTGGAGTTGGAAAATCCACTGTGGAGGCCATTGTTATGCAAATGTGCAGGGCCATTAATCATCTCCTGCTATGCAGGTGTGTGACTAGCAATGTTCAGGGACATAGTGGATATGCAGCAGCGGGGTTGCAGAACTGTGGTGGAGCAATAGATGGCTATTTTGACAACAGCCCACCTAGCTACAGAGAACACCAACAGAACAGGGCTAGTTTTCTATGATTATGCAAGCATTGGTGGATCACCGGGGATGCTTCACCGACATCAATGTTGGCTCGTCAGGGAAAGTGCATGATGCTCACATCTTTAAGAGCACAAGACTGTTCAGAAAGCTGGAAGCAGGGACTTTCTCTCCCAACTGGCGGATTATCGTTGGCGATGTTGAATTGCCAATAGTTGATATGGGGGACCAGCTCAGCAGGTGCACAATGATAGTTGAATGTGCTTTTGGGAGATTGAAGGAATGATGGCCTGGTTTCATCACACAATTGATTCTCTGTGAGAAAAATATCCCAGTGGTTATAGCTGCCTGCTGTGTTCTGCAAATCTGTGCGGCAAACGGGGAAAAGTTCCACTGGTGGGGAAGGCAGAGGTGGAGCATATGTCTGCTGAGTTTGAACAGCCAGATACAAGGGCTATTAGAAGAACTCAGCACAGAGGTATATGGCTGAGGGAAGCCTTGAATGAGCATTTTAACAGTGAGCCACAGTAATGTGGGGTGGACTGTGCGCTACCTGCAGTTTTGGGGCCTGTAAGAAACTGTGTGGTGCTTTGTGCACATCAATGAATATAACACTGACAGTGCACATATTAATTTTGTGGCACTTGCTGTACATTTATGATTATAACACTGTTTGTCACTGATCTTATGACTTGTGTCACACTATACAATAACAAGTGGGCACTTTCAGTACCACTAGGTATTCTGCATATGGAACTGGGAACAAATAAAGATTATGTTCCAAAAATAGAATTTTATCGAGTAACAAAACCAGTGCAAAAAAAAATCTGTGCATTTTAAAATCCAATACATAATTATTTTTTTTAATGAAACAGAACTTAACAAGGGGAAAGAACGTTCATATGGCTACACATACAGCAACTGTGGCTCTCACAGGTCAGTGTATGTGAAGCTATGGTTGTTCTTACTGTTCCCTGGTGTGGAGTGGTAGGGGTTGGGATGCTGCCCCTGATGCCACAGTCCCAGGGGATCCATTATCTCCTGTCTGCCCCATGCCAGAGCATGTCAGGAGCTTGTAGCTGGTATGGTTGGCCAGTCAGTTGCACACAACAATGGAGAGCTGCTGGGGTGCTTGCCAAGCTGGACAATCAGGAAAAGGCATTTCAAAAATTCACAGGGTTTTAAATTTGGGGGGGGGAGGGCACTTCCAGTCTTAGGGTACATCTACACTACCCGCCGGATTGGTGGGTAGTGATCGATCTATTAGGGATCGATTTATCGCGTCTAGTGTAGATGCGATAAATCAATCCCTGATCGCTCTGCCGTCGACTCCTGTACTCCACCGCGGCGAGAGGCGGAAGTGGAGTCGACGGGGGAGCGGCGGCAGTCGACCCCGCACTGTGAAGACGTGAGGTAAGTCAACCTAAGATACGTCAACTTCAGCTACGCTATTCTCGTAGCTGAAGTTGCATATCTTAGGTCAGTTCCCACCCCCACCCCCAGTGTAGACCAGGCCGTAGTGTCACGTGGGCAGTGGAGTTCAGTGTCAGGCATTATAGGACTTTAAGGGTTGACACAGGTAACACAGTGAATACACTTGCATTTCATCAACCTAAGTACATTGACCATGGCTCATGGGGGAGGTGGTCTTACTGCATTGCTGTACTAGGGTTCTCACATTGGTGGGAGACAAATTGAAGTGTAGACTAGGTTGACACAAGGCAGCTTACGTCGACTTAACTTTGTAGTGCAGACCCGACCTCAAGCCCTCTGTGTCTTAGTTCCCCATCTATAAAAGGTGAATAATAGTATTGCTTGTCTCCCACCCTTTGCCTGTCGTGGCTATTCAGACTGAAAGTGGTTTACAGGGAGTGATGCTTACTCTGTGTTTATACAGTGCCTAGCATAATGGGGCCTTAATTTCAGTTGTGACTGTGAGGCACAAGTGTAATATAAATGAATAATATTACAACGCATTCTTGAACACTTTGTCAAGCCTGACTTTAAAATGACTCAAGCAATGAACTCGGCTTACTCCATTAGCAAAAGCATACCTAACCGTGGGCCAGGTGTAGAAATGCACATGGTGTGTGTCTCTTTTTATTGGTGACATTTGCACAGGTGCACCATAATGACTTAACACACAGGTTTTGACTAGGGAATGTTATGAAGTGGCAAAAATACAGCCATACTTTAAGCACAGGAAGCACCTGTTGTCCAGAAATTTTTGAAAGGGCTCAGCCAGGGCCGGCTCCAGGCACCAGACGAGAAAGCACGTGCCTGGGGAGCACGTTGTAAGAGGAGGCATTCCGGCCAATTCCTGCCATGTTTTTTTTTTTTTCCTTTGGCAGCTCCCCGGCCGACTCCCTGTGCTCCACCAGTCCCAGCCCAGCCCAGCCCTGCAGGGCCGGGGGGGCAGGAACTAGTGATCCCTGCCACTCACCGTGCTGCCGGGCTCCCCGGGATGCGCCACTCCCCACCGCCTTCATCGGCCTCCGCCTCCCGCGCCGCTCTGAGCCCAGCTTGACCGAGCCGGCTTTAAAGGAGCGGCTGAGCCAACATCTTTTGCAGCCCCCAGGGGCTCTGCCTGCCCAGCTGGGAGAGGCACCCCAAGGCCGGAGGGGGGAGCCCCTCTCACCCGGCTGCGAGCGGGCTGCAGCTCCTGGCTGCCCACGGGAGGAGGGAGCAGGCGGGCGCGTGCCGCCTTTCATCCCCCTGCAAGCCACCTTGACCGCCCTCCACGCGCTCCCTGCAGCTGCTGGTTTGTTTTTTTTTGCTTCGGCAGCCCGGCCGTCCTGTTGGATTTTTTTGTTTGTTTCGGCAGCCCAGCCTCCCTGTTTTTGTTGTTGGTTTTTTTTGTTTTTGTTTTTTTGCTTGGGGCGGTAAAAAAGCTAGAGCTGGCCCTGGGCTCAGCATCGGCCTAACTCTGCTGCCATTGAAGTGAATAGGAGGCCAGCACAGTGCTTTGAGAAATCCTGTTCCGAATATCAAAGGAAACACCAAGGATTTAACTGTCTCAAACCTACCAGCCTCCATCTCTGTAAACCTCAGGAGCTCTTCCACCTAGCTCCCTGGCACTCAGAAAAAATGTTCAATCTCTCTGCATAGGCACGATGTGATCTGTCTCCCCTCTTCTGGGAGCCTTTCCCAGCGTGCTGTACTAGGAGCTGACACTTTAAATCCGGGAGAGGCAAGGAACCGCAGCCCTAGTGACTGCTGCAGGCCATACCTTCCTCCTTTCCAGACAGTAAGGAAATTTTAACTCCTGCTTTGTTTCCTCTTGGTTCTGCCTTTTTTCTGGTTAGAAGTGGTATGTCCTCACAGTGTGATTATGGTGTGTCATAAGCTGGATTGTTGCTGTAGATGCCCATAAGTGTTTGGCTATGCTGTTGGCCACTGGTGGATTATTTTTGAGCAACTAAGCAAACTGAGGGGATTTAAGACTAGAGCATTTGTTCCAAAATTTTCATTGGGGTGTGTGTTAAAATGAGGAATTAATTATGGTTTATAGGAGCAAAATGGAAAGATCTTTAGTTTTTAGAATGAGCTAATTTGTTCCTGGTTGTTGTATAGGGTGGCAAGGGTGGCACAACTGCAGGCTATGTGCTTTCCTGAACACAGCCACTGCTTCCACACAGCTAGTTGTCTCTTGAGTAGTAACCTCCCACCACACAAAGGAGGCAGGTAGTGGCTGAGTCCCACTTCCACAATGGCCAGCTGTGCAGGAGAGAGCGGGATGCACCCAGGGCCGGCACAACCCATTAGGCGACCTAGGCAGTCGCCTAGGGCGCTAACATTTGGGGGGCGCCAGCTGCCCCGGTCGTTGGCGGTATTTCGGGGGCGGGACCTTCCACCGCCTCTGTTGGGGGTGGCATTTCGGGAGCGGGACCTTCCGCCGCCTAGGGCGGCAAAAAAGCTGGCGGCGCTCCTGGATGCACCTCCTAAGGTAAGGCTGTATTGGGGGTGGGGTAGATACATTCAACCCCCAATATAGCCCTATCTTAGGTACTCATATGACCCTGATTATTCTAGTACCAGAGCATTTCACAATCATCGATGTGTTTATGCCGTCCCTAGGGCATGGCGAATCGGGGCGACCGCTCCAGGCCCCGCGCTTTGGGGGGCCCGTGGGCCAGCACGATTGGCCGGTGCGGTCAGTCCCGGAAGTGACGGGTCGGTCCCGGAAGTCGCTTCCGCCTCAGGCCCCACACACCCCTAGGGACGGCCCTGCCCCTATGAAATAGGGAAATGCTACTATCCCATTTTATAGGTTGGGAGCTGAGGCACAGGGAGACTCTGACTTCATCCCCCTAAAGCTGGTGCCTTAGAGACACAATCTGACCAAATTTATTTAGATGTATGTATGTGGATAGATTAAAGTCACTGTGGACATATATTAAGAAAGTCAGGTTTAACTGATGCAGAAAGGGCCAAATTCTGATCATAGATCCCCATGCACACTGCTCCTACTGAGGATAGATTATGGCCCATAGTGAGCAAATAAAAAAATATGTAACCCCTATGTGATTAGCTACCGTATTGCGCATTAATTGTTAGGATGTTAGGAGAAAGTACCAAATGAATGCAATCAAAATAGCGAGCCTGAATAAAGGGACCCTTTTGGTGTGCAAATTCATGAGTTATAATTTGTCAGTCCTGTAAAGAGGTATAACATTATGTACCATGGTTAATGTAAAAACTTCCAGGGATGGATGTATCTTCATTCTCATTAGATTTTTAAAGCCTTCAGCATAAGTATCTATAAATGGAAAAATATTAGATCAGAAGGATACAAGAAATACAAAGAGAATATTCTCTGCTCTTGCAGTCTTGGCTTTGGGGCTATTGCTATGTGACTAGGTTTACTGATTGTGCTGTACTCATAGAATTGTGGCAGTTTGGAAGGCAAAATAAAATCTTATTCTGGGATAAAAAGGCGGTACAATGGGGAGTTATTTTTAAAATAATGTATATGTCCCAATAATGGCTATGAAACCTTACAGAAGGGGGGGGGGGAACAAAAAAACCCCAAAAAACCAAAGCCCAAAACCTAGATGTCACTGAAGTGAGATTCCAAATCAGCAGTGAAATAGACAGCACAGCCTCATGTGACTCTTTGAGAAAACACAAAATAGTTTAAAAACTTACCAAGAAAACAGTGATACAAGAATTAAAATGATACTCGTAATGGTGAAATTGTTGCGGATATTAGGACAGATGGGCTACCAAGTACATGAGCTAAGTCATTCTAAGCAAGAGTTATCCCTGTAGGCCGGATCCTGCCTTGTGAGTAGAACTGGTTGGAAATGTTCTGATAGAAAGGTTTTCTATCAGAAAACACTGATTCATTGATCTCAACAACACTTTCAACAGAAACCAGGCAGGAGAATCAGGCAGCTCAAAGAGTCGGGCAGCCTGGGAAGCAAACTGAAAAATTCTGCCTTGCTTCTCCTGAAACAGATTTTTTCATTCTTGCCTTCCTGTAAACAATTTTGAATTTTTGACGCTTCATCACAACTCAGGCTGAAAGATTTTTCAAATATTCAAAATTGCTCATGGGAGGGAGAGATTGTTTTCCTGAAAGCTGTAGTTAGGAGCAAGGTCAGGCCCCCAATACATTTGACCCGTCCTTAAGATAGCTGGTTGATTTTGTTTGTTTGTTGTACTCAAGGGTGGTTTCTAACATCTGCCAGTGAATAGTGGGTCTCCCATTCTCCCTGCAGGCAGCCCTTTTCACCCATCTCCTAAGTCAGGTGCATCCGATTCTGTGTGCCCGGCTTGGGACTCTGATTGGGTTTCTAAAGTTCAGTAAGGGACCAGTTTGGTTCTGCTGATGGCTGTGGTCATACTACTTCATCAAGACTTGCAGAGCACCTCTCCTTATCCATGAGCACTCCAACTACCCTAGGCCATAAGTTTACAATGAGTTCTGTGCAAATGCACTGGTATCCCTCTGTGCCCAACTGGATCTTTTTTGAAGCCAGTCGGGCTCCATGCAGGCACAGGGGTCTGCTCATGTGCAGCTCATTGCAGGATCAGGGTCCAGGTATTGTCCCAACACAAAGTGCTCTTTAGTTGTCCCCCGTAATTAATTGAGATCCCAGACCTTGTGGATCCTCCCCTTAGGCTGGGGAAGGTCTTCCGCCTGCCCACTTCCTGGATCCCAACAGGACAAAGTGCTCAAACCATACGCATCCCTACTGGGACCAAACCTATCACCGGCACAAGGTACATAGGGTGAGAGTCAGACCACCCCTCTTGGAGACAGTAGGTTTCTCTGGGGTCCAAAACAACCTCCCATGTAACTTAAGAAACCCAAGACAGCGTTCTAAGTAATGGCAGCCTGTCCCAGGCTATCTATGGGCAGTGGCACCACCCAGAACCCCGGCAGCACTATGGGCCTGCCCCGGGCACACCTTCTCCCCCACACCTCCAGTGAGGGCTTGCAAGTGGGTCTGCCTGTGAAATTTACAGCTGTCCTCTACAATGCCTGCACAAGGGCAATTCTCCCCTGGGCAGCTAAGGTCCCACCACCCTGGACAGTAGGAAGTAGTAGCCTGAATGGTCCTGGAGTGTTTACAAAGCTGGATCACCATGAGTCCTCACTGCAATTTGACACTCTGCCTTCATGACATGGGTCAAGTATAAACTTAATTTTAATGGTGGATTTTGTGCATCGTTGGCCAAGTCAAAATTAACTGATTTATAGTCAATAAGAAAATGACATTACAAAGTACCTTTCCGAGTGTTGCGAGAGGGCAGCTGGCCGAAGAGAAGATTATTGTGTGTTACACAGTGCATATCGTGGATAATGAATTAAATCAAACCACCTAAGGTTAAAGCTGTTTTAGATGTATAAAAATGCACATGAAAATGAGTTTTCATATTAAAAATGTCATCACTTGGGTGGTGTGTTTTGCTTCAGCCAGAAACATAAATTAAGTAAGTAGATTGTTATGTTTATATTTATAAGACAAATGCCATTACAGTGGACACGCTATAATCTAAATGCCACAACAAATCTCCAATTATTTTCACACTTCCATCATAGCCAAAGTGGATTTTCATAATACGTCAGTGTCATGAATAATATGATGATTCCCAATATTCACTTTATTAATGGAGATTTTATAGTCAGATTACTCATTGAGAAAAGGCGCCTCATTTTGAACGATGGCAACGGATGCAGCTATCTGCTGCTGTACTGAAATACTGGGAGGTGTATGTGTTATCTATCTCCACTGTGATTATAAGTCCTTCAGTAAATGTATTTTTTTTAAAGAGAGAAAGTGTGTGTGTGTGTGTCTTTCTGTCTCACAGTGTTCTGGAATATGGCAAAACTCTGCAGATGGTGAAGCAGAATGAAAGATTCAAGTTTTTCGGCAGCTCAGTACATTTTATTGTATAATGAGGAGTTATAATTTAAACAGAAGTTGTTCTGTGACCTGTCTATAAATATAATGAGCCAGAACCTCAGCTGGCTGATCTGGTTCAGTGGGTATACAAACAGAAATGCATATGCACAATCATAGCTAGACCAAATTGAACAGTGTTTGTAGAACCTGTTGTGTGTTCGAATTGAATATGTCATAGTGTGAAATAAACTCAGTAGAAGTTTTATTTAAATAAGGCAATACTTAATACAGCACTATACAAAATACAGAAAAGGAAACATACATACCAAATCTGAGACTGGAGAAGTGAGGCAGCCTACTTGAATTCACTTCTAACTCCCTAAGACTCATCTCATATTTGTTCAAAACAAAGAAAAATCCTTGCTCATGCTTGCTCTGATTTTAAATCAATAAGCTAATGATATTTGTAACTAGTCTGTCACTACTAAGACTATCTGTGACTACAATTAGCTCTTAATACTTAAACATTAATCCATACATCAATATTTTGCTGATGCATTGATTATAGAAGACACCTACCATACCACATGCTCCTTGTCCATTTTGCCAATCACTAAGATTATCAGTGACAGAGCATTTGAGCATCCCTTATCAATTACCCCATTTGTCCATTCCAACGTACATCTATCGTAACAGGTATCGCTTTTTATATGATGTGTGTTCACAGAAAAGAGACAAAGAAAATGAACTATTGACCATGCATGTCTTTTCATGATATCTGGTTTACACAATTGATAAGCTAAAGACCGTCCACTATTTTATCAATTATAAAAGATACCTATAACCAAGTTATTATGACAAATATCATCACAGTAATTCCTGATGAGCTAAAAACACCCTTCAATAATGATTATCCTATTAATTACAGAAAACACCTGCCCCATATAGGTTACCAGTGCTTCCTTTCTAGACATTTCCCTAAGGATCAAGAGTTTAGAGTAAAAAGGACACACAATCCATTATTTACTCTGACGCTAAGGTCCAGCGAAAATTCAGCCTATTGATAATACACTAAGGTCAGCTAAAGTTTAGAAGTAAAACCGAGTGGATAATGAAGTACAGGTTTACTAGGACAAAGACATTCATTTCTTCAAAACAGTTCCCCCTTTAACATTAGCCTTTGCCTTTGGCTAATACAGAAAAGATTCTGGGATGTCTGGTTGAGAAATCATGAGAGTTTAATATAAAAAGAATAAAAAATATATATTTATGAATAGACCTCATTACATTTATTCTTTTTATGCTGCCTTTTCTTAGTCATTTGTTTTGGCCTTTTGCTGGGAGAAGTTAGTGCCCTGATAGCTGTTTTTCACATGAAGACATCCAAAAGAAAGAGAGAGTGCACTACAAAGTGATTCCAAGAACAATACTTTCTCTCCTTTACCATTTGTTGTACATATCTCTCAAACTGCTTTGCAATCTGATAAAGAGTGTGCCAATTCTTCTCTTGTATCCACACTCAAATGTATAGACCTGAAAGGGTATTTTAGAAGCTAAATGATGCATAGACATAGTGCCATACATGGATTATAATAATGTACTGTGTGATTAGCATGAATCATAAACTCTCTGCTCCATATTTCTATGATGCACTTGAGTGAACTCCTTGAAAGGGTTTTTTTAATATATTCACTTTTAGGCTTTTTTATTGATTGATTGATTTGATAGCAAGATAAATAGGGAATTATAGCAGAACCATTTGAATCCCTATAGTTCAGATTGCATAGGTGTTTCCATTAAAACTCCTATTTTTCTGAGGTTTATAACTTGGAAGCAAATGATGTTTTCCCAGGGTGGTGTGTGATGCATAAGAGATTTCATCTTGGGAGCCACTTTTCTTTGTTTTGCTTTTGTTTTATAACATAAATTAAATTGCTATGTGGTGTATGGGCTGTTTTTTGAGTAGAGTCAAACAATTAAAGATACTTGTATGCTCCTATAATTGTATACAAAATAGAATAATTTAAACTTAAGTGTGGCAGCCGATGAATTCTTTGTATAGAACCTGGGGAAAGTGATTGAGCTGTAAGCACAATTTGAATGCGCCCCAAGGGTTTTCAACAAAAGGGTGCTAAGGATTTTTTTTTTTAAGCGCATGAGTTTAAGGTAAAAGGGAAGCAGTCAGATTGAAATGATTGACAGTGCTAGTTCAGAATGATCCATTCTGGACTGTCAAATGAGCAATCTTTGCATTAAAAAGGATTTACCCACCAGACCATAACAGCTTCTTTCAAAAGCTGTTACCATTGATCAAGTTAGCAAAAATGCACCTTCTTAAAAGTGCCAAAATATTCATGTTAAGAGAAGTCACTTTGCATCAAGGGACCAGAAAGGCTTGGTAGACTTCTTTGTGGACATGTGTTGGTATAACCAACTCCGATCCTCTTCTAGGGCTTGTCTGCATAGGGACACTCTACTCAGGAAAGTTAAGGTGAACCAATGGAGGGCCTGGATCAGTGTTCACGCCTCACGCCTTGTCAGTACCCGCCCTGGGCCGGGAAGCTAATGATCCAACCGGCGGACCAAATTCGGTGATGAATCTTGGTCATATGACACCTGAGGCACGTTGTGCATATGCTACAAAGAAGAAGGTGAATCAGTTTAAGATGTAAGTCAGTGTTCACACATTAAAACTCCATGTGGATATTCTCATTCAGGACTAAAGTGGCCGTACTCCTCCGTGGAGGAAGATCTCTCCTGAATGAGAGTATCTACACAAAGGTAACACAATTTAATTTATGTGCATTGGCCTCACTCCTTTGTTGATTCACCTAAGTGTCCTCATGTAGATGTGGCCCTAAACTCTTGATCTTAAGACACTGGTCTGAGTTCCCTCTTGCTATCTCTGTCTCATTCAAGTTTCCCTATAGAGCCCATCACTTTTGCACCTAAGCAGGTTCTAGGTAAATAGCATCTCTGTACAAATGGCCCCTGTGCCCCCGGTATATTCCCCAATGACTTTGGTGGTCTCACGAGATCTACGGGGTTTGGGGTAGACTCAATGCCTTCTCCACCAGGTAGAGAGGCAAATACCTCCTTAATGCAAGAATTTGTAAGAAGCCCTGAGACATTTTTCTCCCTTCTGACCTCGCTTCTGTGGGCTTTCCCATGGATGGGAGGATGGGGTGAGCTGGGCCTACCATATATTCTTTCCCTTATTTCAGAGAAATACAACCAAATATGTACAAACAAAATGAAGATCACAAAGGGCAACTGATGCGACTTCCTATGGTGTCCTCTCATTGGTCACCAGTAGCTCACATTTACAAAAAAATACCACTATTTTCATTGGTACTGAACATTGACCATTAAAATTTAGGAGCAGGTTGATCTTTCCTCTGGTGGGGAAGGTCATGCTAGGTTTGCCTTCATCCCTGTGGGAGGTCTAGGACTTTACTCTGAAACTCATATTTACATTATAAATGGTCCCAAACTAAAACCCTGGGTCCAAATACCCCCAAACCACGTGGAAATTCAGATCTGGAGCTGAACTTTACAGCCAGCACGTGCATGTGTTTTTTGTGTGTACACGTGTATATACATGTACTCTGGATCTGAACAAGATGGCACACATGCTTTGGAGATCTTCACATCTGGGATCTGAATTTTATAGTGTAGCTTCATTTGTAATTCTGTTCTGTTCTATATAGAGTCTTATATGGTGCTCATCGCCATCCTGATCCTCAAAGGGAATCAACAGGAGTTAGGCCCTTAAACACTTTTGAGGATATGGGCTCGAGAGCCTTCCAGTAGTGCATAAAGTGACATGACTACCAGCTGTCAAATGTTCTTCATTCTCTCATTCTCTTCCCAGGAGGAGAAGTGTGTGCAGTGGAATTACTTTGTTTTCGTAGGGATATTTTGGGTTTTATTTCTTTTAACATATATGCTGCTCTGTGTTTGTCAAAGAATTGCGCCTTGCACTCACAGCGGAAGGTGGTGAGGTTTGTGATGATTCTGAGTTTCTGGGAGAGTTCATTCCACAGTTTTGGACCAGCCCCCAAGAAAGATCGGTCTCCCACACAGATGAGCTTGACCCTTACTATAGAGAGTTCCACTGTGCCAGAAGAGCAAAGTTATAAGTTAGTGGGGAAGTAAGTCTGCAGTGGGGAAGTAAGTCTGTAAGTCTTACTTTTGTTTTTTTTGTAGTTTCTAGATAACTGGGAAGGACAAGTATGAAACACTGTGGCAGTGTTTATACAGTACCTTGTTAGTTAAAGCTGCTTTAATTAAGGTATTCAGCAAAGACATTTAATCTTGAGATGAAGTCACACTTTTGAAGAGAACAGATTTCTAAGTGAGTAGATAACCCTTCTGCCACAGCCATCATTACAATAGCTAGTAAGCTGCCACTGCTTTGCACTCTACCCTGTTCTTCAGTTTTACTGTCATAACACTGGTCAGAGATGATCTCTCAAATGGCAAGGATTCCGAATAAGAGAAGAGTTGCTTAGAGGGGACTCTGCAGATGTTTTTCTCCTCTATACATACGCTCATTTTATCCTTCAAATACAATTGTGATTGTTTTTAGCGCTTTAATTTTAAAACTTGACATTTGAAAACTGGATTCCTTGGGCCAGATCCTCAGCTTGTGTAAATCGACACAGCTCCATTGACTTCAGTGAAGATGTACTGGTTTATGTGAGCTGAGATGGGCCCTTGTCACTCATCTGAAATGACTGTGACTAGATATGTTCTGCTGTTTCCATGGGCTGAAGAGTTAGAAAGGACTTGCTACAAGTTGGGGGTTTGGAGAGGTGTGAGAATGAACCAGCTTGAAAGCTTTGTTGGCGTGGAAACGATTTCCTCACTATGCTTCAAATGTTACCTCCTCCTCCTTCTCAAAGTGAAAAATGTAGAAAAGCTTCACAGACAGGGGCGCTGGAACAATGTGTATAGTGGGGGTGCTGAGAGCCATTGAACCAAACTGTAAACCCTGGATATGATGGAAACCACTTCAAGCCAGGGGGTGCTGCAGCACCCCTAGTTCCAACATCTATGCTTCATAGGGAGCTTTTAAACTTTATTGTATCTTTATTGTAACAACGTTGGGGGGAGGGATAGCTCAGTGGTTTGAGCATTGGCCTGCTAAACCCAGGGTTGTGAGTTCAATCCTTGGGGGGGGCCACTTAGGGATTTGAGGCAAAATCAGTACTTGGTCCTGCTAGTGAAGGCAGGGGGCTGGACTCAATGACCCTTCCAGCTCTATGAGATAGGTATATCTCCATATATTATATTATTTATATAACATTATATTAGCCTCTAGTTGGTAAATTTCTGCCATAGAAATGTCAAAACACTAGTCCCGTGGAATGGGATTCCTGATCTCTTACTGAATTATACTGGGTAGGCCACGTTCATTCCAGTAACAAGACACCCTGCATTTTAATGTTTCTTCTAAAGCTAAAATAAATGAGATTTGATTACTTAGCACTCTTACTTAGCAGTTTCTTTGTAAGCTGAATACTAAAGCTATACAAAAGACTTTGCAGTAGTGACTGCACTAAATTTCTGTTTTTCTGTCTTACCATTTCCCTTCCCTCTAAACGGCAGTGACACACTCCTTGCTTGTATTAGTGTCACATTGGTTGCTTTCTCTGCAGAGAAGACAATTCAGCTTGTCCATTACTTTGGATAAGTATGCCAGCTGCATGATGCAAAGTCACTTACATTTCCACCCCCCCTCTTGACTTCTCCATCCCCTGGGAGTAAATAACCATAAGAATCAATCCCTCACTTGCTGCACTGAGGTCTAGCGAGTCACTGACATCGCTATGCTATTCTGGGCTGCATGGAAAAATTACTCTCTCTTATGTACAGCTCTAGAAGGCAGCTGTTTTGTGTTTTGAAGCCACACTGTAAAGTGCAGCATGGTTCAGCTATGAACTAAAGTAAGAATAATGATGAATAAAGGAGTGTAAAAGTCTTCCCCCCCCCCCCCGCCGGTTTATTCCTCCTTATAATTAGCGTAAGCTTACGGTTAACACCTTTTTCCTTTGTTGATATATGTCCAGTACTTGGAGGAATTGCCTATGATGTCTCCACTGGTTCAGCGGCAAAACATCAGTAAATGTAATTCTATGTTACCTGACGTCTGCCATTGTTTAGGATACCTTCCCTTGCTTTCTGGGGCCCTCTACTCTGTGTGTGTGTGTGTGTGCGCGCACGCGCATGCACACACTCACAACTTACGAGTCAGAGAGCATTGGGCTCAGTTCACTATCTTCTGTCTTGTCTCACTCCAGTGCCATGGTGCAATAGTAGAGATTATCACAACTCGATCAGACCAATGGTTTAGTCCAGTATTGTCTCTCTAACAGTGGCAAACACCAATGCTTCAGAAGAAGATGTAAAAATCCCCATTCTCTCTCTCTCTAGCTATATATATCTAATATCCTTTTATTCCCTACCTTCCCTAGTCCCATTCTCTAGATCCCTACATGGTAAAGTTTGATTTGACTTGCCTCCTCATGTGCCAGCTGGCTTGTGCAATCTTGGCATGACATGAATGACTGACAAGTGCCAGCTCCCTGCTCAGTTCAAGTCCTGTATATTTTAAAACACCACCCGCATGGCAAGGCTCACAGTAAATGGAATCCGAGGAGGTTTTTTTAGTTTTCTTTCTTTAACAGAAGTTAGTCTAGTGTTAAGGGTGTACTTTTGGGAGCCAAGATAACCCACCAAATCTGGCCCCCTGCTTGCACATATGAATCTCACAGAGGTGGGGGTGAGAGGGTCTTTGCACTTGTGGAGGGTTTGCTCTTCAGAGGAGTGGTTTGTGACTCTGGGCTCTGGTTCTGGATACCCAAATGCGCCAGCCTTGTATTCATTCAGATTCCACCTCTTCTGTTTCATGTGCACAAGATCTCTGTTTTTGGACAATCCGTGACCTTGTCACTCATCCAGCTCCTCCCCTTGGATCCTCCCTCCTTAACTAGAGTGTCAGGAATGCAACCATATAATTACAATGTGATAAACCTCCTGGTTTTTTGGCTGTGCTTCAAAAGTGGTAAATTAAACGTATTAAAAACAAGGCAGGCAGTTTTGTTTCCCTGATGAGTTGTGATAACTGTCAGCCAGCTAGGAATTAGACTTATGTCTGGATGCAGAAGAAGAGATAAATATTTATGTATTTCAATGAGAGGTACAATGGGAAACATAGGGCATAGGCTGAAGCTAAAGAATACTAATAGGTTGGCTGTAATGAGATTATATGTTTTATAAGCACTAACAATTATATTCCCATTACTAAAATATACAGTGAGAATGAAGACAATTATACTCCATCCACTGTGGGACTATGAACACATTACAGAGCATACAGTGGAATCAGACTCATATTTTACAAGTTGGCATCTGAACCTGGGCCCTCATGCTGGTGGAAATCCTGGAGTATCTCCAGTGAAGTCAGTGGAGCTACAGTGATGTCAAACTGGTGTGAGTCAGAGCAGAAACAGGAGCTTTTGAGTTCAGATTTTGTGAAAGAGCTCAAGGCAGAATCATTCTTATACTAACACAGCAGTGTAAGGTTTCATTGTCTTGAAACTTGAACGTCCACTTCAGTGAAGTAAAAATGCCACTACTGGCATGGGGGTCCTGATTTTTAGCTGGGCCTAACCTTGGCTTCTAATGCAATGGACAGAAAAGATTGTGCCCACCCTTTCAACCATTTGGATTGACAGTGGCTAGGCAGTGGCTGTACTTAGATCGCTGCCTGTCATGCTGACCCGTACATATACTGTGTTCCTCTGCTCCCCGCCTCCCCACACCTGTTGTCTGTTTAGACTGTAAACTCCATGGGGCAGAAACCATATATTGGAATCCTGGTACATGACTGGGACTCTTAGCCACTACCTCAATACAAATAATAATTACTAATTCATAACTCCTGCAACTGGGCAGGTGTAACTTGGCACCTGTACAATCGCATTAATAATATATATAACACAGTAATAATATATTAATGCTATTGCAGTGGTCACCCCCGCACACTTTTCAGTTGCCTCGGTAATTAAATAGCATCGTATTGCCTCTGATTATGACTGGGAATACTGCAATGATGTTACTTGTTTATCAAAGTCAAAGCTGGGATGTGTGGGATAGATATAATTTGTCTGGGATTGATTTGCAAGGCATTTGTTTCACTTATGACACTGCTCAGACCTCATTCATATAACTAAATTTTGAACTTACAAAAATTCTTCACTTTGTTTAATCCTTTGAATACTTCGGGCACATACAGAATTCAGTGCATGTTCCTTCTGAGTACGGTGGGGTGAAAATTTTCCAACAACATTTTTCCATCAGACAAATCTGTTTAGTCAAATTGACCCTTTCTAAGATTCTGTTTCAACATTTTCAGAATGGAATGTTTTGTTTCAAAATGACTTTTTACTTTGAAAATTATTTTATTCTATATATTTAAAAAATGTAAAGCCATAACTGAAACAAAATATGTTGATTGACCCTAAATTATATTTTACTGAAAAATTCATTTGGCGGGAAATTTCAAAATTTGATATTTTGTTCTGATTTGGAACAAAAACAAATGTACAAATCACAGATTTGCCTGTGAAATGGAAATTCTGATTCCCACATAGCTATACTTCAGAGTAATCTGTTGCTGGAAGTCTGGAAAATAGCTGCATTTTAAAGGCTGTTTTAAAGTCTTTCAGGGGATTCATGGATTCCATTGCCCATCAGAAGTGGGCGTTTTTCCATTGCAAATTGGAGGAAAATGCAAGCCCCACAGGGGGCTCCTGTCATGGTATATTTCTGGTTTTCTATTGTTCTCATCACTGTAAGCAATTGTTTTCTGTCCATCCCTCTGCTGCTCATACAGCGAGGTAGCTAGAGGGAGCTGCTAACTAAATTGCTTCCTAGACTTGGAATATTTGTGTGTGTCAGATGAAATCTGATTTAAGCATAGTGTCGTGTTGATTTAAATCAAATCTATATATCTGTTAGTTGAGACATGATTGGAAGTATATTTACTTTGCTGCATCCTCTAATGGCCCTGTCGTTTAACTGCCGCTCCAGAGGCAGGGCTAGTAGAGGAGGAACCGAATGAAAATTACTTTCCTGACTGAATATTTTCCTTTGGCTCAGTTACACAACTGTGTTTACAACAAGAGGAGTGACCCTCAAGCTACAGGTGGATACAGCATTGTTTGCCTGGCTGCTGCTTCTACAAGTTTTTTTAAAGGTGCCACAAACCCAATTATATTATTTTCATAAGATTTTTGAACTGATCCTATATTATTCCTATGAGCTGGAAAAAAAAAATCTTGATTGCATTCAGTGGATTTCTTAGGCAAATGTTGAGGCTGGAATTTAAGATTAGTAGATAAACAAACAGCTTATGTCAGCTTCAAATTTCCTTGGTCATTTATGCCTTCTTTTCTCTGAGCTCTTTGACAATGATGATCCTGCATGATAGAGGAAGTTTGGGTACTCATCTTGTAATGTCCTGAGGATTTGTATTTTTCCTTTCAAATGCTCATTTATATGCACTGCTCACTCTTTGCTAGCCTTTAGGTAGTTGTAGCGAAGTGAGACTCACCGGTGCAGCACCTCCTGCTGGTCATCTTGGGAATTAGCTCGATTTCAGCCCGGAGCGCCCTCTGCTGGCCGGTGGATCACCTGCCTCAGGCCCCGTGTCCCGCCCAGACCCCGGTGCCCTTTACCTCAGGGATCTGCCCCTGCAGTACCCCCACGCTGGGTCTCCCCTCCCAAGGGAACCCCCAACCCTCTACACCCACCTTGCCTCGGTGGCTACTGCCAGTCATCATCTAGCCCCCGCTCACTGGGGCAAACTGCAGTCTGTTATGGCCACTCATCATTGGCAAGGAGGTGGAACCAGCTGCCTCTGCCTAACCCCGGGCTGCAGCCTCTGCAACCCCAGTACCTTCTTTAGGCCTTGCACAAGTCCTGCAGCCTGGGGAGTTGCCAGGATGGAGCTCTCCAGCTCCTCTTGCCTTTCCCCAGCACTGCTCTACTTCTGGTACCCTGCTCCCAGGCAGCAAGGCCCTTCTCCCTCTAAGGCAGGAGAGAGACTCAGCTAGGGTGACCAGACGTCCCCAGCACTGTTTTTTTTTTTCCCTCAGCCGGGACTCGCTTGGCTCGCGCGGCTTTTTTTTTTTTTTTTTTTTTTGCTCAGCCCCCCGCCCCCTCCCCCATGTGTCCTGATATTTTATTCCCCTCATCTGGTCACCCTAGACTCAGCCCCTGGCTCACAGCCCTTTTATAGGACCAGCTTTCTCCTAATTGGGCGTAGTCCCAGCTATGGCTGCTTTCCCAATCAGCCCACCCTATTGGCTCCCCGGGGCAGCCCTTTCCCAGGGCTGTTTTAACCCTTTCATGGCCGGAGCGGGGTCACCTCCCTGCTACAGTAGTGAACAAAGCCCCTACTTGATACTTCAGAAAGCGTTTGTCCTCAAGTTGCCTCTTACCTTGCTTACCTATAAGGGAGCTTCTGTTCATCTTGGATTCAAAATTCACTAACCGTAGTTTGGTATCTGATTTTAGTGAAAACTTGTCTTTTTTTCTACATTGGCAAATAAACCAACCAACAACTCATTCCCCATGTGTTTGTAATAATCTTTCTACCTATATAATTTGGCTTCCTCGGTCATATTTCCCAGCACTTCCCTCAGATTGTCTTCGCCATATAACTGCGTGAAGGTAACAAAGTCAGCATGAGCCAGAGAATGAGGATAGAGATTTGCGGAGTCAGGAAATCCTGAGTTCAAATACCATCACTGCTACTGAGTTGTTGTATGTGTCTTTGGGCAAGACCCTTGGTCTCTCATAGCATTCCCATCTATACAATTATTTACAGTCCTCACAAGTGGACATCTGATGATTAATTAATATTAGTAGAGTGTCTCTGAGTGTAATTCATCCATATAGGGAGAGCTCACAAAGTCCTTTATGCCACTTGAACTCTGCATGAAGGATGAATTTCATCCCATATGAGAGCTGAGTGCTACTATAACTGATTAAGTACATTTCCTTGCTAATGAAATCCAACACCAAGAAATTTCTATTCACTTCTCAAAGAAGAAACATGTACAGACTGTGCAGTTAGTTTGGATAGAAAAGTATATGTAAATAGATATGCAAAATAGAAAGAAGCCTCTGACTCCTGGTAAATTTCCTGGGTGTTGTAAAATTTGAGCAAACGAGCTCTTGTCTCAAGCTCTGTGCAAGAGTTCTATTTGGCAGCTCTCTCTTCTACTCCCTCAGGACCACTTGCAATCTTCATATTTCACTGGGTCACAAGGACGTTTTCTCACCAAGTTTTTTTTTCTTTTTTTCCCCGTAGAGGCTCAGCCAGGATAGAACACAATTATTATGCTCTCAATATGGACTCCAAAATTGCAATGCCCGGATTTAGACCATTGGTTGGTCTATCCAGCCTCTTGCAACTGTTTATCCCTGATGCTTTGAGGGAGACAAAAAAACAAAACAAAAACCACAACAATCCAGTGTGATGCACCTGACCAACAGTTTAAAAAACAAACAAACAGTTGAGCGATAGAAGAAAACCAATCCTTTCTAACCTTGGAAGGGGGTTGCAATGTATTCCAGTGCAAAGGGTTGCTATTATTTTTAACATATTCTAAGCCATAAGGGACTCTGCTCATCAGTGGACTGCTCAAGCGAAATAAGATAATTGATTGGTTCATAATTCAGAGGGGCAAATTTACATTACACAGTAATTCTACCCAATAGAGGCATAGATCACTGTCATAAATGAAGAATTGGAGGCCAAATATTCTGCATTGCCTCTTTCCCAGCTCCCAATTCAAACGCAACTCATAAACCACATTACCAGGGATGTCCTTGTGAGCAAAGTAAACCTCCCATCATATCTGAATTCTCACAGAATTCATATTCATTGCAAGTGTCTTCATTTTATCTAGGATCTCTCTGAAGTTTATCTGGTGGTACACAACCCCATGATAAGGATATATTTTTGCTAAATGACTACTACTTTATTTTTTACACAACAATAATCCTGGATGTACAGTTAACTTAGCTGCTATGTTTTCTTGAGGGTCTGTATGGTTATGTTTATGCAGCTGGTTGAGCCATGTTTAAATTAAGTCACAAGATTTCATGTAATTGCTGAATTTCTGAATAAGTGCAAAATGCCACATAACTAAGACCAGGTTTCAGCACAACTAGAGTAATCAATGTCCCTGGTGAAGTTAAATATGATAAGCATATTAGAAATCTCACATGCACAGCCTAATTAAATGTTATATCTTTACTGACTTACAAAGGGAAATTCAAAAAGCATTGGGGTCTGGTCACATAAACCCAGGGAGAATAGACTTTACAAACCCAGAATCTCACTCCTATTTCCATTTGGGAAGAAATTATTCTTGTATAAATTCCAAACTATTTTTCTCCTTCTAATTTTTTATGTAAGTTGCAGACATTCAAGTTATGGGCATGTCCCAATGTTTTGGGCTCCATCTCCTGGATTGATCAGAATAAATGTTGCTCTGGTAGGCCCAGATTGTCAAAGGTATTTAGGTGCAGATAGGCACGTTGTGGGATTTTCAGAATCACCTAAGATGGTTAGATGCCTAACTCCCATTAAAATCCATGGCTGTTATGTACCTAACCATCTTAAGCACTTTAGACACCTAGTGGGATTTTCTAGCTGCATCATTAGGTGCCCAAGTACCATAGAAAAGCTGGCCCTGAGGGCAAAACATTTCAAATAATCTCCCCAGATACTGATTGGTAGAGAACGGTGCTAGCAATCTTTCAGACACTATCTGCAAGTGCCACAAGCATACCTGGCCAATCCAGAACAGGGCTGTGTGTAAGATGGAGTTCCTTTTATTCCTCTGCTAATGACAGATGTTTTCAGGGAATGTACTTGTCAGAAATAATTTCCTCTAAATAGCTACCATTGGTTTTATTATAATCCTCTGTGCCACACATCCACTTCCCCTTGAGTTATCTGTTTTTCACCTCTCAGGGAGCACATTATATTAAGGCAGCATGGTATTCACCCTAACCCTCATGTTTGATCTCCTTCATTTACCACCCTCTGGATTTGGTTGACTTTAGGCTTACCCTCCATGTGCCTGAGTCAGGTGGGACACATGGTTAGGAGTGATGGGGAAAGGGGGCAGGCTTGTTTGAAAGTGAAGCTTGTTGTGGATGGATGTGTATCTGTGAAGCCTGGTCATTGTAGTGGTAATACCAGATCCCAGGGGAAAGACTGCTGTTGACATGTTGGGATGTCAGTTCTAGCTCTCCTGTGCCTGGCAGAATGTTCCATTTTATAGTCTAGCAGCAGCTCCATCCGTGTTATTTCATATTTGTTCTACATTTTGCTCAGGCTGCTAGGATGAAGAGGGCTAAATTATGGACCTGACTTGCCCAATGCACACAGGAATGATAACGGATAATAGCTTAATAAGAGTCTCTTAATTGGTATGTATATTTCAAAAGTGCCTTTAAAAAATCCCAAACAATAAGGCGAACATTTAAAACAAATAGTGCGGGGATGTTCAAAGGAGCCTAAGGGACTCAGGAGACTAACTGATTGATTCATTCAATCATTGGTTGAAAAATCAATGGGACTTGGGCTCCTAAGTCACTGAAACACTTTTGAAAATCCCGCCCTTGGCTCCTGAACAAGTGTCTCCTTTTCATAAGTGCAGAGCGCCCAGCAGCTCCCAAAGGTGCTAGCAGCAATTGGGCGCCTCGCTGCCATTTGTACCTTTTGAAAACCTCTACCATTAACTTCAGTGGGAAATGCTCACCACTCTCGAAAATGAGGACACTTATTCAGAAACCTAAATGTGGATTTAGGAGCCCAGCTTTAGGCTCCTCATTTTTTGAAAAAAAAAACCAAACAAAAAAACTTGCCCTCAACCTTTAGACCTATATGAGGCCCTGCTAAAGTATTCCTGCCATTTCTCCCCCTTCTTCAATTTCTTGCTGGATCTGCAGAATATAAACAAATCAGAGTGTTTATCCGAGTCGTTCAATGCCTAATTAAGTATGCAGATCTCATATGTCCTGGAACTGGAAAATGAATGCTGATACCTTTCCATTGAAATATAGAGTTATAATTGAAATAATTTATTGCTTCTAAATCAGAAGCATTAGAAATAGGTGCAGTGCTTGTCCTTGTCCTGGCCATGAACTACTGATGTGTGCATCTAATCTGTTTACAAACACCATGATCCTCTCCTGGAGGCGAACCACACTGTGGTGATGTCATTGATCTATTGAGGAATTATTTTTTTCACTGTGCCTTTTAACTGGATATGATGCTTAAAGAGGAGATTTATTTTTAACGAGTGTCATTTCCAGTTTTGTGTAACTGAGGCTAATCTGGGCATTGAAATATCGTAACGTATTTTGTAGCAGCAATATAGTTAATACCAACCCTTTATAGATACTGTCTATTTTTCACCTATTTTTTTAACAGGATCTATTAAACTTGATTTGACCAGAGTACCAGAGATTATTTCCCTTTAAGGAATTATTTTTTTTAGCACTGCTAAGGTGCAGAAAGCATGTCAAAACCACTAATGAAGTACCTAACTCCCACAGGCTACCTATGATGATAATGGACTTTAAAATGGGAAGCCAATGCATAATTCAATGTTATAAATCCTTGGCAGTGAGATCACTTCCCTCAGTACCATTCAATCAAAGATTTACTATGCTCTAGCTTAGCACCTGGCTGGTGAAGGGGACAAAATTAGGGCCGCTACAGGAGTATGGTGAGAGAGGTAAAATGGATGGTGAATGCTATTGCATAAGTATAACTGGGTTAAAAAAGAATTTGGTAAGTTCATGGAGGATAGGTCCATCAAAGGCTATTAGTCAAGATGGTCAGGTGTGCAAAATCATGCTCTGGATGTTCCTAAACTTCTGACTGCCAGAAGCTGGGACTGGACAACAGGGGATGAGTCACTTGATAATTGCCCTGTTCTGTTCATTCCCTCTGAAGCATCTAGCACTGGCCACTCTTGGAAGTTAGGATACTGGGCTATATAGACCATTGGTCTGACCCAGTATGGCTATTCTTATGTTCTTATCCTGATAAACAGCTACATTAGGACTTCATGATACTTAGCCAACCCATTGTGGCCAGGCATCTTTTCACTGTTCCAATCTATGCTATTTAAAGCAAGGAGGCACCAAACATTACAAGGAGAAAAAGAAAAATATACAAATATTGGTTCACAACATTGATGGAAAATAGAGCTGTCCTTTGGAAAAAGGGCTGAACCATCACAAATGATAATTTTTTCACAGGAAGGGTTTTCAAAAAAATTCTATTTTGGGAGTACCGAAACTGAATTAATTGGCTTTCCCGTTGCTTGCCTGGAAGGCTCCGATCAATTTCACTTATTAAATTGTCAGGAGCTTTTTGGCTCAGCTACTGGAGAGGCAGAGAGCCCAGCCACTCAGTCTCCCCGCTCCCCCTAACTCCAGCAGCCAGAGGACTGGGTGCTCAGCGTCCCCCAGCTCTGGAGATGGACAGGCCAAGCACCCTGTTGTCATTGGACCCAGCAGAGAAGGAGACAGAAACACAGCTCTCTGCTGTGATTGTTGTGGCTACAAAATTGAACCTAACCTGAAAATGAGGCTTTGCACTGGAGATGGGAGAGTGCCCAATAGGGTGACCAGATGTCCCGATTTTATAGCGACAGTCCTGATTTTTGGGTCTTTTTCTTATATAGGCTCCTATTACCCTCCCCCCCCTCCCCCCCCATCCCGATTTTTCACATTTGCTGTCTGGTCATCCTAGTGCCCAACAATTAAAGGGACAGGACATCACACACCCTAGTTGGGGGGAGGCTGAATGCCCCATCTTTCTGGCCCTGGAGCTGGTGGGGAAGCAGAGAGATGGGGCATGGAGCTTCAGCAGCCCATTGGGAAAGTTTTTGTTAATTTCAATGGCAGAAAGTGAATTAGTGCCTTCCAGGAGGCTAGCCAGGGAGCAGTTGTTTTGATTTCCCCCTCGAAGATTTTGGCTTTGCAAAAAAGGCATTTTCTTCCAGAAAGTAATTTTGATGCAAAACTTTCGACCAGCCTATTGGAAAATAAGCGTAAGAGCAGTTCTGCCCCTTTTGCGGTTCCAATCCTGTTCCCACTGAGGATGCTAGAATCAAAGCCACTGACAGCACCTGGAACAGGGTCAAACCGAACATATCAGCAAAAATGCCATCTTGCATTACCTAGCATAGGCCCTATCCTGAAAAGTGTTCGCTACTTCAACTCCCGTTGACTGTGATGGGAGTTGAGGGCACCTATCTATTGGTAAGATCTGGCCCCAAGTGAATTCTGGTGGCTCAATTTATACCTTGTGGTTCTCATTTTGTTTGCATGCCTGACTTAATTGTTGATTATCAATCATTATTGATTAGTTGAATACTGACAATGTGTCTTGTGCTGTACAACCCACAGTGTCTGTTTTGGAAGGATTGCCATCTCGAAAAGAGCAAAATCGACACTGTCTAAGATTTTAAGTTGTTTGCTTGTATAATTGTTTTTGTTTATTCTTCATTTTTCTTTCAACTTGATTTCACCTACCTGCGTGGCTGGGCCACTGCCTTCCAACATATCCCCCCAGAAACATATGTTTGTGACTACAGGAGAATACAGTGATAATTACCCAACTGAGGTGCACGTTTTCTTCAACTTAAATGAAATTCAAGCTTAGATGAGTTACGTAATGTTGGTGCATGTTTAACAAAAGCATTTAATTTAGAATAATGGAATTCACAGGCTGGCTACCACAGAGTTAGCATGCAGTCTTACTATAGACTTGTTGGGTGTCAGGGAAATACAAAGTGACTGAATTGTTGCCAAATATGCTGAATTTCGAAAGTCACCCAAACTTCTCTCAAAAGGCCATAATGACACAGTAATGAGGAGGAAGGAAAAAAATACCCCAGAATGAACGAAATGGCTCTCCAAAGCTACTCAGGAGCTTTAAAAATGTAATTGACTGACTGTAGCAGTCCTAGTTATGTAGAGCCTCTAGCAGACTTCTGTCTATAATATTAAATAACAAATCCAGGGCCAGATTTTCAAAAGAGATGAGATTCCATTTAGGCACCTAAATTAAGTGATTAGATTTTCAAAAAGTGCTCAATGGCACCAAATGTGGGTGCTGAATGCTTTTGATAATCCGGGCCCTATATATTTACAGAGTGATTCTATATAGTGCAGAGCACCTCCTGCAATGTTCTGAGTGTACCCTGCTCTCACTGAGGCTCTTGAAGCCAATGGAGGTTGATGACACTTTAGGGAGAATGACAAAGAAACGAAGGAGACAGGCAGACCTTTCTTATATTAGCTCCTTTAAAATCTATGGACAAGAAAGAATGTCTTTTATTTGCATGGATTCTAGATGTGGGTGTGTAGTAGGAGTGTGTAACAGATGAGTACTGCTAAGATACTGAACTTTATTTCCTGGTTCAATTCACATGCAATGAATTAGGGGGTCAGAATCCACTGATTTCAATGTTTACTGTTAGAATTAATTCCTGACTGAGCAAGAGGGATAAATATAAACAAGAATTATTGGCTCTGGAGCAGACTTTACAGTGACTAATTTTTGTTGTCACAGTCCCAGGTATTATTTTCAATGCCCAGGAATGTAGCAGATGCTTCACAATCAAATAGACACTGCCTCTGCCACAACGAACTTATAATGTAAAGAGAAGACAAAAACATATATCTATCATGAGAGTAGGAAGGAGGTTGAATGGGAATTAACCAGTAAGAAAAAGCAATTCTCTCTCTACAGGTACATTTAAATTCTTGTACTTCTGTTAGGTGACATGACAGAGCTGTTAGTAACAATCCACTTTCAATCTCTTGATTTAACCCCTTATCCACATGTTATTCTCAATGGCATAAGGAAGACATTTGCAAGTGCAGTAGAAAATTTCTAAGGCTTGCTAAAATAAAGGCCTATGGAACTACCTACCAGATCTGCTATGTATTTGCCTTAAGCTGACAAGAAATAAAATGCTCAATATAAACTTGTCTTTATACCTTAATGGATGTTGTTAAAACATTTAAAGTTAACTAATGTTTAGTTGCAAAGAATCCTGTGGCACCTTCTAGACTAACAGACGTTTTGCAGCATGAGCTTTCGTGGGTGAATACCCACTTCTTCGGATGCAAACATGTTTAGTTGTTCTGAAACTTTAATTAGCATTTAACAAGAAAGCAACAGTGCATCCAATTAGAGATCTAAGCAATAATACGTACACATAGCCATTTTCTAACAATTAATTGATAACTAGCTTCAGGGGCGGCTCTATGTTTTTTGCCGCCCCAAGCACGGCAGTCAGGCGGCCTTCGGCTGCACGCCTGCGGGTGGTCCGCGGTCACGCGGATTCGGTGGCGTTTCTGCGGGTGATCTGCCGGTCCCGCGGCTTCGGCGTATCCGCTGCCGAATTACCACTGAAACCGCGGCACTGGCGGACCTCCCGCAGCCACGCCGCCGAAGGCTGCCTGACTGCCGCCCTCACGGCGAGCGGCAGGCCGCCCCCCGCGGCTTGCCGCCCCAGGCACGCGCTTGCTGCGCTGGTGCCTGGAGCCGCCCCTGACTAGCTTACTGTGGGATATCTAATAGTGAAATGAGAAAACATTCTGAGCAAACTGAAAGCACTGATGCAAATGAGTTATGCATTTAGTCTTTTCAAATTCATTGACCATGTTATCTAATCTGTCAAGAACAAAGAAATCCCTAATTATCCTAAATATATAGTCAAGCAGACCGAACAACTCCTAAAGCACCACATGTCAAGATCTGAAAGCTTTAATGGCTTTTGTGAAAGAAAACCCTAACACAATGGAGAAGTTTGCAAGAGAATCTGAGTAAGGTCCAATGGCACAGCAAAGCAGTTGATACATTGCTATCCATTGATCTGTGTCTGTTTTGCAGATTGGTTTTTCTTTTCTATGTGTTTCAGACAGCAACACTGACCACTACTATTGGTGGTGCATGTTGAAGCTATGCAATCAACTATCTCCTACACATCTTTCCCAGGAAGAAAAATCTCAACCCAGTTTGAAAACAATAGGATCACCTCACTACTGTTGTAGCATTAATGCCGGCATGAGACACACTGTTCCAAATTCTGCAGATTACAGAATAAATGAAATGCTTGACAGAGAAGAATATGGGCTGGCAAAATGCTCAGTCCGTTCTTAAAGTGAAAATTGAAGCCATATTTCTACTGGATGTAACAGTGATCACTGGGAATAGTTTCTTACAAACAGGAAACATGTCCAAAGTTGACACTTGAAGCATAGCAATCACAAGTATACTGTAGGAATTGGAGTTTCATTTTGACTCAGAGTTCATCTGTTTATGATATCTTCCTCATCTGGACAGAGAGTGAGGTGAAATTCTCCAAATCCTATTAGGCTTTAAACACTAGCCATACATCTGGATGGAATACTCCCCCAAAAGATCTTTTTTTTTTCAATTCCACAATTACCTTCAGCCTGTGCAAAACTATTGTCTCCATCCATAGAAAAACAATGGACCATTTTACCTGTTTGTTCTACTCAATGTCACCCTAAAATAATGAGGAGACCAGCACATACATCCAGTTTTTTTAACATGCTTCTAAAATATTAGAGATGGCAACCAAAAGACACTGGACATTTTCAATGGTTTGTTTTTGTTTTTTTGTAACAGACATCTTCTCAAAACCCTATTGGTACGATTCTCCTCTTATTTATACTGGTGTAAACCAGGAGTAACTCCCTTGAAATCAGAGGTTTTGCTAGTGTAAAACTGGTGAATCAGATCTCGTATTTTGGGTAGGTCTAACCAAGGAAAGAATTCGGTTTGAAGTTTTAATATATTCTAGAATTACCTACTAGTGGAGTTTTGAAGATTATGGGGTGCTTAGAATGTAAATTTCAATTACTTCTTTTTGAAAGACCCTAAGGGCCCAGAGGGCTGGAAAAAGCAATGGAACAATTGCAGTTGCAACATGCAGGCCACAGAGAGTCTGTGTCTGCATTCTTGCTTGCAATGGAGCTATGCTCAGCCAGGGTTCCATCTGTGATCATATAGAGGAAGGTTTTCTGCAGCGTAGCTCATGCCTGGCGGATCCCAATGGGGAAACCCACCACATAGTGGAATCGGTATGGGAGGTGCAGGATTAGTCAGAGACTGCTGTTTATCCAGGCTCTGTGCGAGGAGATAGACTTTTGATGTGTGCCTTAATGAAATGGAGCAATATTGTAACTACCTACCGTCCAACTGCAGGGAAGAATTTTCAGAAACGCTCTGTGTTGGCTTAACTTTGCTCTCATTAACACCAAAGGTGAAACTCCCACTGAGTTCAAGAGGCACAGAGTTAGAGCAACACTGAGCACTTTTGAAAATCCTTACCCTAAGGCTCTGAATAAGTATTAATAGATGCAGGAACTGCAATGATGCAAGAAGCTACGTAACTTATGCATAGAGCACACTATGAATTGTGGCAACATTTTTCTTAAGATGCTTGCTTCCACTTTTCACTCCACAATTCCACAAGGTTCCCAGCATTTCCCTGCTAGAAACTCCAGCAGCGTATGTTTCTATAGCAGCTGTCACCCTACACACTATTGCAGAAGGTTTTTAGAATAGAAATAAATATTGCCACTCTGCCAGCATGTACTGTAGATTAACAGATTTTGTGGTTGTAATTATGGGGGCTTGGGAAGAGTGGAACTTCATACAATATTTACCCAATAAGCGGTGTATTAAAAGAACATCAGGGGTCTGAGAATAAAACGCAAGTTAGGAAATTCATGCTTAAGGGTCCTCAACACATGCACATCAAGAAAGTAGTACAGCAGGAGCTCTATTATAGCTTAATATGCACTATACATGCAGTAAGTACAATTTCTTTTGTTATATATTCTGTTGGAGCCTTTATGTTCTTTTAATGTACTTCATAGGGGGCTAATTTCCTTCACTTTTCTTTGGTTTTAAAAACAATGTTAGCAGAATTATTCTTCTAAATAGCAAGGGGGATATCTACTTAGAATGACAATTTAGCAGAGTAGCAACAGTAATCTCTTTATCCCTCCTGTGAAAATTATTAGCCCTTTGCCTCAGTGCTTACTCCCTATTCCCCATATAGGAGGATCTGCTCCTTTCTTTGCTGGTGTACTATGGGAGGACACCTTCGCTTTCACAGACAATTTTGAGTACAGTGAATGTAATTTCACTAGAATGTTCATATTGATACACCACACACCAAGTGGGTGACAAGATTTGATGTATGAGAAAGTGAAGATGCTTACTGATGCTGCCTAACAGAGAATTTGTAGTTTTGAGGTAGAGGTTCATAAAGTCTTCCCAAATTGGCAATTAGTTAATGCTGTGAATAACACAACCATTTGTGGCACTACATGCAGCAGACAAGACATTATTCTCTTTCATTTTGATGCCTATAGCAGAGGGAAAACTGTTACGGAAATACAGTTTTTTTCTCTTAAAGGTACTTCATTTAATCTTGTTTGTTAAAACCATAGGGCTTGAGTTAAATATTGATAAAGGATAACCAAATTCTATGTGATCTGTTCTATTTAATCCTTGCTTATCTAGGATTTTCCAACTCATTAATTACCTTTGTCATGAGCAACAGATCTCCTTGAGCTATTAAATTCCATTTTTCATTATACACAAATTTTGATTAATCGAAATAAAGAAGACCTTAAGACCTGTTAGCTAATCCAATCTGTTCTAGTAGCGGGATTGTTCCTTACAGAATATCCTTAAGTGTGTTATCAAAGTTTAAATAATATTCGTGATGCGGCTTTCATCATTTTAGCCAATTGATTGAGAGAAAATTCCACTCTAATAGATCCTAGACCCCTACTTAAGATAGATTTGCAAATATTCAGTTTATCTCTGGAAAATTTCATCCTACTGGATCTCAATATACCCTCTTGCACTACATTAGGCAGCTCCTCGTTCTCCTTATTTAAATCTTGGTAGCCAGGAATTTCCACATCTGAAAAAATGTGGAGTTAACTCTTGGCCCCATTGAAGTCATTGGATTTGCCAAGGATTTTCCCAGTGATAACTATATTGCTACTCAGTAAGGTGGAAGCAGGAGATGAACCAATGATAGCTTTGTAGAATAGATAGCTATATTCATTTGCTTGCTTTTAATAATCTCTTTACTATATTTCTTTTTCACACAGCCACAGCTGTATTCATTTGTCAGAAATGTATGCTCTAAATTGCCAAACGTTTTCATGTATCATGTTCAAGGTTGCAAAATATATAATGCATACATTCTTTCTAATGCAGTGCCAAGAGTTGTGAAAACATCTCCGTAGGTCCCATTCTTTTGATAGCTGTGTCAAGCTGTAGCCTGGCTATGAACCAGGGCCTGCCTCTGCTCCCATTGAAGTCAGTGGCTGAATTTCCATTGATTTCAGTGCAAGCAGAATTGGGCCCAAAATATGTGGGATAAGCAGGTGCATAGGATCATGGTGGGTTGCTTTTGTGTTAGCATTTACAGATGTTATGAGACACTAGAGCTGAAGGAGAGTTGGACCTTTGCCCTACAGGTTTTCAGTCATGCTCACCAGCTGTTCCTAACAGGAATATTAACATGTTGTATCTTCTCCATTATAACCTCTGTGAGCTGGTTGAATACCTGATACAATTATTCATCAAATAACATATTTAACATTGAAAGCATAATGTAGTCATATTAGAGCTAAAATATTAGTCAAGTAACATTATTCAGCAAAAGCTTTATTCATCAAATAGCCGTTGACCATTTCTAATCATCATATGACTTGCTGTTTATAGTAAACTGCAGCAGTGCAAAAGAGATTAAAGCTTTTTTTTTTTTTTTTTAAATTTCACACCAAAAGAAATCACCATTTTATTCTGGGCAATTTAACAGCCCTGAAGTATTTTTTTTACATGATGATTGGCAAAATGGTTATTTTTAGAGCTGAGTAAATATTCTCTCTGGGCAGATTATGCAAGGAATGTAGCCTTTATGGCTCATGGAATATCTGCAAGCACATTGCAATTTCTTTGAGTTTATTCATGAATCAAATCTCTCTTCAAAATTTTTACTCTATGGATTGAGCTATTGGGATGGGCATGACAGTCTAAAGTACAGCTGTGGATTCTTCAGGAAATGCCCTGTGTTGAGTTCATTTACCGATGTTATAAAATTAACACATGAAATATTATCTTACAAACAATTTCCCCAGTATTTATCTCTGATTTAATTTTTTTTCCTAAGACTATTTTCACCCCAATTAAAAACCTTTTCGTTTATTGCATGTAGTATTCAAATGTATGATCAGATTCTGAATTTCATTGTTAGTGATTTATACTGTCCAAATATTTTGCTTTACAATTTATCAGTCCAGCTTGCAAGGGTGAAGCAAACAAACATCTACCTAGCGATAGCAGGGATCATAAAATGTTTATGATGTCATTCAAATTAAAACAGTACTTCAACTGTATGATCCAATTGTCTCCCCTGGTCACCCAGGTGTATTTTACAGTTTGCCAGTATTTTTTCCTTCCAGCAGGGTGCATTGTGGTAGTGCTGTTCACAATTTTCCTTATCATCAACTCTGATGAAAGGTGGCGTTTTTTTGTTTTTGCAGTAGGTTGCTTTCAGGGAAATCATTACCAAACATTAAAGAGAAGGCAGTCTGTCATTTCTGTAAGATATGCAAAGAATGACTTCCAGCTGAGACGAGCTTAGCTTGAACTCCAACTGACCCAGGCAAAGAGGGTCTGTTTTGGTTTACCTATCGAACTAATGTTGTCTACAGACCCAGAGGGCCCTGATTTCAGCCTAGGCTGTGGTAATGGGCAGGACCCAAAAACAGTGAGATGAGAAAACTCCATTTATACTGGTTAAATCTGCTCTCATGTCAGATTGCCAGTTTGAAAATCCAGTAATATATCAAATATGACTTGTTTATAATGAGGGTTGGTCAAACATTTTCTGTCAAAACTGTTTTTCAACAGGAATTTGGGATTTTGCTGAAAGAAAATACTTCTCAAAATGTATCTGCTTTCTGTAGAAAATCTTAATTTTCATGCAAAACCCAAATGCCAACTGTGACGGGAACCCCTGGGGTGCAGCCTAGGACCATGGGCCTGCTGTGCCCCCTTAACTCTCCAGCCTGGGTTGTCTCTCACAATGCTTTGCTAGTGATAAGCAGCAAGCCCCTCAAGGTGTTGTTATCACTCAGCATAACCGCATGTGGAGCTTCACAACCAGCTAGATTGCATGAATGCTCCCAGAGCCACTCATTAATCTCACAGAGAAAGGCACCAGCCAAATCCCCCCAGTTCCCAGCACTGTACCTCAGGAATACACCATCTTTCACTTCTGAAGACGAGCAGTGAAAATTTACTGATTGGTTCACCACTTCATCAATGGAACATGGATATACATCAGCCTTTTTTAAACCTAAGCACACACCCTTACCAAACACGTCAGGCAAACTCACTGGTAAAGATAAACAGTAAAACAAATTTATTGACTATAAAAAATAGATTTTAAGTGATTATAAATGATAGGCAAAAAGTCAGAGTTAGTTACCAAAATAAAATAAAATGTAAGCATGCAGTCTAAACTCTCAACCCTATTAGACTGGGTAACATCTAGATCAAGCAGTTTTTCTCACCCCACTGGATACTTCAGTCCTTAATATACAGGTTTGTCCCTTAAACCTGGGCCAGTCTCCTCTGTTGGAGTCTTCAGTATTCTGAGTGTCTTTGTTACCAGCAGCATAGGTGGGGGCAGGAGAAAGGCCAAGCATGGGGCCCCTACGTTCTGTTTTATACCTTCAGTCCCATGTGCTTGGAGAACACAACTCCAGGCATGTCTGAGAGGCATTGCTGAGTGCCCAGGCAAGGTTGAGCAATTCCCCTGGTGTGGCCTTATGCAGGTGAGTCATTGAATTGTAGCTCCCTTGCTGGACAATGGCTGTTAATGGTTGTTTGACACCCTCCCAGGCATTGGTTACTTTCCTTGGCATTCTCTCTGGAGAGCTAGTGTCTGGGCATTTCTCAAATCCACAGCATATTTTAGTGACAACCATACAACACAATTCTCATAAATTCATATGCATTAATGATATATATATTTCGATAGAACAGTGGCTTTCAGCAGATCATAACCTTTCCCCTGCTTTATATGCAGTATCATAATTATATATACATTAGGAATATGGGGGTCGCAGGGCTCTCCCCTGGGGTGTAGAGTGTCACACCTACTCCCCCCCCCCAATATTTCATCCAAAACCAAAATATTTTGATTTGGATATGATTTCACAGTGCCTCATGGGAATTGTAGTTTAATTGTCTGATGTCCTCATTCTCCTCTATGGGTCAGGCTCTCTTGGCTGGACTACATTTCCCATAATGAACCACCTTCCCTCTCTAAGAGAAGAGAGCATGGGGCATTATGGGAGATGCAGTCTGACAGGAAATTGCAGTCTACAGAGGAGCATGGGAGCATGAAGCACAGCAACAGCATTTCAAAACTGAATTTTTTTTGGTTTAGCCAAAATACTTTGGTATTCAAGTTTTTGCTGAAAAACTGAATTTATCTGCCACTCTTCCATTTTCCTGCCAACTCTATAATAATAATATATATGTCTCTCAGCATTTATAACGGTCCCATCACAGTAGTGTCTAAGCACCATATTTGAAATAAAAGGACAGCCTATTTCAGTCTGGAATGGCCATAGTTTTACAGCGCGTTATTCAGCTGAATCCTCATGCTCACTATGGCTATTTCATAGGTGAAGTCCTTCCACTAAGCTCCCACCCCCATTGGTTAGCTCCAAGCTTTGTTAGCATGTTGTTTGCGGAGAGAACTCTGATAATCAGGGCGTAGCCCATTTGAAGATGTAGAGACGGGGCGCTCGATACCGTAAAGTGAATCCAGGAATTGATTGGGAGCCCACGAAGGCTGCTGCATGCTGGTGTGATTTGCTCTCTGAGCATTGTCCCACTTAGGTGGCTGCATGTAGCCAGCTGGAGCTTTGGTATAGCTGTTCCCTTCAAGCCCAGGCAGAGCACAGTGCAGTAACAGCAGTAAAGATACAAAATGACAACAGCAACAAACGGTGATTCTTCACAATAACTACTTTGTGTTAAAAATCCCTATTCTCCCTGGTTTCTAACCGTGAGGTAACGATTCAAACTGGGCATCCATGTGGCAGAAAGGCCTCAACAGCCCAGGAATGAACGTTTGCCTTAAAAATAATAATAATAATACCCAGCACTTTAGTCTTCAGAGTCCTCCACACAAACGCTCACTGATCCTGACAACATCTCTGTGAGCTAGAGTTATTATCCCAGCTATACTGATGGGGAAGCAGAGGGGTTGAGGGCCAGAGGGCTGCTGATTCTTGTGTGCCTATGGACAAGGCAGCCACATGACTAGTCTTGCACCATCTGAATATCAGTGTAGAGCAGGAGTCTTCGAGCCACCAGCACAGCATGCCACTCCAAAGGATGAGCTGAGGGCAGGTCATAGACCCGCCCTGTATCTTTCAACATGGGTTGACAGTATAGGAGGGATGATAAAAGGAGGCAGAGAAGTTACCTCTGAACATCTTCCTGGCATCTCCAGCCAAATTTTGCCAGCTTTCTACCTGCCTTTACCTCTCTTCTACGCACAATTCTCAACATGCCTCAGTTTCCTCTACTGTTGATGAGACATTGCTTGAGTGGCGGGGGGGGGGGGGGGGGGGGGGGGGGGGGGGGGGGGGGGTNAGGGTCAGGAGGGTCTGGGTCTTCCTAGCTTATTACTCCTCTCAGTAGTCTCTTTGGGAGAGAGACTGGGTAGCTTGCTTCCCCCTCTGGTGCATTACCTCTTCATGGAAGGGTGTCTCTCTTTTCCCTCTCTGGTCCCTTGAATGGTCCCTTGGTTTGGCAAACCTCTGGCCCCATCCTGTGCATCTTCTCAGGGAAGAAATTTATTTTTTGTGAAAGATCTTCTCCAGAAGGAAATTGTTGGCATAGTTCTCCTGAGAGGGTGGTCAGGCAGCCAGTTACCCACCCCAGTGCCAATCTTATTTGCATGAGTATGTTTGCCCCAATCCCTGCCCTTGTGCAGCAGGGTGTTTTCAGGAGGAAGGCTGGGAGTCTTGCTCTGCCTATTTGTGGGAAGTGTTCTGGCAAGGAAGCGGTGCAGAGAGCTTCCTGGCTCTAGTATCAGGTTCTTAGTGTCTCGCACCTTCAGTGGAAGAGCTCTGTGGATGGAGGTTAGTAGGCAGGCCAGTTCCTCCAGTGATAGCTCTCCTGTGGGAGAGAGTATGAAAGGCTCTTCCTCTGTGTGTCAGTAAAAGTGCGGGGTTGTTTCCGTAAACACATGAGAATCTTGAAGGTATCACGTGACCATTTTACCCATTGAAGGAGCAGGTGCCTTCATTTTTCAGCAGTTGAGAAAATGAGCTTTGTGGGTGTGAAACAAGCTCTGAATTGAATCATCTGTGCATTAAGAGTATGTGCAGCATACAGTTTCTTTTATTCAGTGATTATGCACAGACTCTAAAGGTATATGCCAAAACGTGTAAGTAAATGAGAGAATGCAATAAAGAGAGGTGAGTTTTTTGCATTTTGAACAATTTAGTACTAAGTGCTTTATGCTTAAAAAACTTTGGCTTTGCAAAGCCCATGATAAAAGTCAGCTTTTTATGGCCTCTGAATCAAAGATTCTTGACAGTCTAATAATGGTCTACTCTGCTCCTCGTGACAACCATATTGCAGTGGCAGCTATTAGATATTGCTTCTATCATTGCTTCAGACAGTGATTGAATTTAGGTTTATATACAAATTCTTTGCATATGGTACTGCAAGACAGAAAGGACAGGCACTTGGATGAAATACATTTAATTGCAATGCTGAGGTTAACGTTTGGTGGATTTGGAACCTTGAATGAGGAAGCTCTGAGCAATGACTTATTGCAAAAACACTGAGCAGCATCTGAATTTACAACAAGGACATTTCCCTTTCTAATGTGGCAACACTTCAGTCTTCATTGCTGCTGTGATAAATCCTTGCTGTGTTTCTATAAATGCACTTGCTGTTCAGGACCAAGAGTGCGCCCAACAAGATTAACCCAAAGAGGTAAGGTCAACAGTTAAGGCAGACATTGCTCTGATAATAACAACTCTGGGGTAGAACTCCCTGTACTTTTAAGGCTCTATCCTGGAAGATGCTAGACGCTCTGGCCCCAATCCAGTGAATCACTTAAGCATTGACTTCAGTGGGCTTCCTTGTGTGGTTAATTATGCAGGGGCTTAGATGCTTTGCTGGATTGGGGCCAGCGTGTTCTGTACTTTGCAGCATTGAGACCTTACTTTGCAAAGGATCATACAGGTCTGTCGCATCTTAGGCGCATTTAACATGTGCGATTTCAGCTTTATGCGGTCTGCAAAAACAAAAACAAAAAAAAGAGAAAAATAACAATTTAAACACTGTTTCTGTAGTGCGGGCGATTCCACCCGCCATTACACTCAATGTAATTTTGACTATACGCGATTTTCACTTTAGGCGTTGACTGCGGAACGTAACCCCAGCGTAAGATGAGACAGACCTGTACATATGTTTTTGTCATTTTCAATCAATCTCGGTTTGTACCCCAGAAATTTTGCTGCAACATATTTTGGGTTCAGATGACACTGAAAACTCCGGAGTGAATTTCAGGGAAAAGCATTTCAGTTTTGCTTCGTTTTGACACTAAAATATCGGTTAGCTTTTCTAAGAACTGGGCTTGATATTTTCACAAAAGATTTGTGAGTCTTACTGAAGTCTTTTGAGTGCACCTGGTTTGAGCATCAAATTTGTAGTGTATACCAAACTAGTGGGATTTTCATGTGGATTCAAGATTTGTTGAGAATGTTTTGCACAGCCCTAGTTTTGTGAAAGATGTGCATTTGCAGAATTCCCTGTAGACTTCCACCCCTAGTATGCATTTTTATCTGGGCCTCTACCTGTCCACTCCTTGTGGGTGCACAAAATGTTGTGTCTCTACATGTGTCCCTACATTGTGTATCCTATACTTTGCAGGTGCAAGCACCTGTGTGTAGTCTTCAACATCTGCATGTGTGCACACATTGGACTTTGCAGGTGCAAAGCTGGCAAAAAGCACAAATGCAAATTCTAACTCTTGTTTGGACTGTTCAGTGCTGCATAGGAGTCTGCACATGTACAGGGAAGGTGTATGTGAGTGTGCAATTTTGTGTTCACACAAGTAGAGGCTGGGAACTGAAAATAAGACCTTTCTATATGTTAAAGAACAGCTAATAGAAGACTCCATTCATACAATACATGATATAGTGCTGCTGACTGAGAATGTTAGTAAAGAAAGGTTAGTAAATACAGTTTTGGAGTCAGCAGGTTTTTATTTTGGTAGGCCTTCAAGTCTGTATTTGAATACCCACAGTGAAGCTGTAATAAAGGATTACACTTTAGACAGTTTAAATCGACATTTTATTTCTATTTCAAGCACTTCATTTCAAGTGATATCACATACACCTTAAATAAATGGGTTTGCAGAACAAAACTGTCAAGCAAATATATTTCAAATTAAAGATAGCAATATTAGGGTTGATGGTTTCTGAAATGTATAACACATCTACCTGTATTTCCCTGGTAGTCAGGCCTGGTATTAGGGTAACACTTGATGGATTGTATTTGGAATATTTTAAGAAGTCCATTTGCTGCTTCTTTCTTGCTCCCATTCCAGCTTCTGGGACTGAAAATCCATTATCAGAGGATTTGGGGACCCTTACAACTTCACAGAGTTCATTTTGAATTCTCTCACTCTTTTCTTTAATGAATTATTTTCCAACTGGGGAATCTGCTGCACATAACAATATAACACAAAGCAGGACATGCCAAAAGGTGCCCCATCATGACTGGGGGAAATTATAGCAATGGGAATATTGAGGCAGAATTTCTTTTGTTCTTTCATGGTCAAAAGTCGCCCACATGACTTCATGACTGGAGGTTGGAAACTGCCAGGGAAAAGGAGAAGCAACTAGCTAGTGTTTGGAGTGGGGAAGGTAGGCAGGGGGAGCAAGTGTCTACATCAGTGGTTCTCAAAGCTGGTTCGCCGCTTGTTCAGGGAAAGCCCCTGGCGGGCCAGGCGGGAAGGGCGGCCAGCACATCCCTCAGCCCACACCGCTTCTGGCAGCTCCCATTGGCCTGGAGCAGCGAACCACGGCCAGTGGGAGCCGTGATCGGCCGAACCTGCGGACGCGGCAAGTAAACAAACTGGCCCGGCCCGCCAGGGGCTTTCCCTGAACAAGCGGCGGACCGGCTTTGAGAACCACTGGTCTACATGATGAGCTATAGGTCGAGTGGTATTTCCTGTCTCTGCCAAGGCCAGGACTTGATGAGAATTAGTCTTCTTATTCTGCCCTTTCCAGTTTGTTGTGGAATGAGGCAGGAGGGGGAGTAATAGGGTAGTGTAACAGGGAGCTTGTTGTAAGGGATTTCAAGTGGCCTGAGTACAAGGCTGCAGTTGTGAGGGAAGAGCCCAGTGAAGCAAGATGCTCCCCTCAGCACTGCTGCATGGATTTCATTGCTGGAATTTTTTGTGTATGTTTCCAACTGGAATAGAGCGCCACTGTTTCCTTAATAGCATTTCAGATTGACTTTGTGTGTGGGAGTCAGTGCCGTGTGATGTACGTAGCATGGTACACTCAGACTAACGATTCAGAAACAGAAAGACTAGAGTGTCCCATGTGCAAATACCCCATTTGGACAATGAGGCTGGGAGGTGCTGTGCTCCCTTAATTCCCATAGGTTTCAATATGCATATAGTGTGCTCAGCATCTCCAAAGAGGTTCTTAAGCTTCTAGAAGGGGCAATGTGATCTAATGGGAAGGGCACTGGACGGGGAGTCAGGAGATCTGGGTTCTAATCCTGCCTCTGCCATTGTTATGCTATATGACCATGAGCAAGTCACTTCACCTCTCTGGGTATATCTATACTGCACCTAGGCAGTATGATGCCCAGTGTGGGTAGGCAGACTCATGCTAGCTCTGTTTGAGATAGAATGCTAAATATAGCAGTGTGGAAGCTGCAGCACTGGCAGCAGTTCCAGTAGCCATCTGAGTCCAAGCCTGAATGTAGACATACCCTCTGTGTTTGTATTTCCCTCACCCACCCTTCATGTTTTTTGTTTGTTTGGATTGTAAAATAGTCACACCAGGGACTTACTTTTTATCCGTGTTTGTACACCGTGTAGGGCCCAGCAGAATGGGAATCTGATTTCAACAGTTCTGTATTTCATTTCCAATAGGTACCATCAGATAGTTTCACCACAAACAAAACAGGTAACCATTTCACTCCACAACTGTAGATGCGAGTCCACACTAAGTCTCCTACTTGAAAAGAACTACGACAGGTCATCAATCAATTTGCATAACTTGGGATTTGGCTACACATGAGGCACCATCAGGATGTAGCATGTCCCTCCTGGGTAGTAGCATGTGGTGTGTAACTGCAGACGAGCAAGAAAATGTCTAATTTCCGCTGATGACTCAAAATAGGCTTGTTAGCTCTTAATGCATGCTTAAGTATATGTACAACAAGTTCTGCTGTTTGTAGCAGCATGGTATGGAGCAGAATGTATGGGCTGAATGCCATTTGAAACTAGGAACCTCTGAAATTCTTTAGAACAGAATTAAGGTCTATTGTCACTCACCAACTGTAATGGTAGACCAAATTGGCTAAACAAGGTACGAAGATGTCCAGTGGTCTTGGTAGCTGCAGGAGAAGTCATTCTGAAAACTTC
This sequence comes from Platysternon megacephalum, assembly GCA_003942145.1. Lineage (NCBI taxonomy): Eukaryota > Metazoa > Chordata > Testudines > Platysternidae > Platysternon > Platysternon megacephalum. Next base: position 213,616 of record QXTE01000181.1, read on the forward strand.
TGGCCATTTCAAATGGGCATTAACTACAACCGAAAGGCATAAAACCTTGTAATGCTCCAGCAAAGTCAACATGAATGTGTGTCCAAGGAGTCTGAGGCCACAACCAATGGTGTAGACAAACTGAGCCAGGATCATGCTGAATTTGCTGACACATAGTATAGTACTTCGCCTTTCTCTGTGTTTTTGTCAAACCCCAGGCACCAGACATGACTCTGGGCTATGGTCTTCATCCATAAAATGCCAAAATGACCTCTGTGAAGAGCTGCCAAAACCTGAGATTGAAGTTATTTTGGAATGATCACTCGCATTCCCCATGAAATGCAACCTTGAGTCACAGATAATTCACATTGATGTGACTTGAATTAGGTAAACTGGGGGGATTCTTGTGATCGAACAGTGTACCTTGCAGTACCATTTCCTCCACAAAAGCAAGCACATCATCCTTAGTGGTTTCTTTGATCTTTGTGCTAAGGATGGGTAACCTCTCCATCAAACTGAGATAAAACACTTTGTCCAAAATTTCTTTGGGTTGACAGGAGCTTGGGCATGGCAGGAATGATAACCCATCAGCATTGCTGTGCTGAATCCCTTTACAGAATTGATTATTATAGGAATGAACTGAAAGTAGCAGTGCCCAGTGTTGCATACAAGTAGCAGCTAATGACGGAGTTCCATGTTTCTGTCCCAAAATTGAAAGTAACAGGCGATGATCCATCAGCAAGGTAAAATGTATACCAAACAGATAGGTATGGAACTTCCAAATTTTAAAGATAATGCTGACAGCTTCTCACTCTATTTATGCATAGTTCTTCTCAGGTGTGGTGAGCATTAATAAAACAAAGGGAATTGGTTTCGCCATGCTATTAGGAAAATCCCGGGAAAGAACTGCACCCACTTCATATGATAAAGCATCATAAGCTAGTTGCAATGGGTAGTGAGACTCATAGTGCATAAAAACTTTGGCTGATGTCAACAGTTTCTTTGCCTCCTTAAATGCACACTCACTCTCTTTAGTCCATTTCCATTTTTTCCTTGCTTGTAACAGTTCAGGTAAAGTGTCAATACCATTGCCAGATTAGGGAGAAATTTACCATTAAAGTTAAGCAGTCCTAAGAATGAATGTAACTGTGACACGTTCTCTGGCGGTGGCACTTGAAGAACTGCTTACCTTTCTCTGGCAATTTCCTTAAGTCTGTGGCATTAATTACATGTCCAAGGTATTCAACTGAAGGTTTGAAAAATATCATATTTGTCTCAACATACTCTCAGTCCATGGTCTTCCAAATGTTGCAAGACAGTGTCCAATTTTTGAAGACGATCCTCTTGTTCCTTTCCTGTAACAAGGATGTCATCCATAAAGCACTGGACTCAATTCAGTCCCTTCAGGATCTCATCTGTAGCTTTCTGGAACAGTGCAGGTGCCTCTGTGATACCAAAAAGCAACCTGTTGTAACAAAATAAGCCCTTTTGCATGTTGATTGTGAAATATTTGTGATATACTAGATCAATTTCCACTTGTAGGTATGCATTGAGCAAATCCAATTTACTGAAACATTCTCCCCCACAAATTTTCAAGATGCAGTAGCAGATACTGGTCTGCACATAAAACTGGATTCATTGTCACTTTGAAATCTCTACAGAATTGGATGGAGCCATCCTTCTTGATCACTGGTATGATCATGATATGATGGTTGTAGTCCACTTACTGTATGACACTGGTGACAGGACTACAATGTTCATTAAACCGTCGAAATCAGCTTCCACTAGAGGCTTCAGAGCATAATTCACAATTCTGGGCTTGTGGTATTTTGGCTGTCTGTAGACTTAACAGTGAGCTTCACTGACTGACATGTTGCTCATCTGTCCAAGTTCTTTCTTGAAAACTTTCAAGTCTCTGTCCAGTATTTTTTGAAGGTTTTAAAGTGCTTTTGTGATCTCCTTGATCTCGGCCCCAATCACCAGGAGTTTTTCAAGCCAAGTGGTACCAAATAATGGTGAATACTTTCCTTCAGTCACATACAAGGGTAAAACAGCTGATTGTCCACACAAGTAAAGTTTCATCTGGAGTAGCTCCCTCTTGGGACTAACTTTTCTCCAGCATCAGTCTTCAAAACCATGGAGGTTTCTTCCAGAGGAGCTTGTGACACCATATGGTGTTAGGTAGATGCAGAAATCGATGAAACAGCAGCTTCAATATCAAGCTCCGTTCTTGTAGGAACATCCTTATGTCAAGTGTGTGACCTGGATGCCATCTCTTACTCCAGTTTCTACTAGATCTTGATCAGAGTCACTAGAGCTGTTGTCTTTTGCCACATTGTGAATTCCCGAGTTCCATACTTTCTTAGGTTCAGTCTTCACAGGTATCTTCTTGGATGGATGGTTACTTTGTGTTGCTAGTCATTGAACTGTGTGACAGGTCACAGCGATGTGTCCTTTCTTCTTGTACTTTCTGCAAATGATCTGGCATGCCCAGCAATCCTCAACATGTGTAATTTGTGAACAGTGGCTACACAGAAATTCCCTACCTTCCCAAGGTCCTCTGTCTCACCAATTCAGGAAGTGAACATCTTGGTTCACATTAATTCCAGAGAATCCTTTTCTGCAGTTTCCATGGCAATTACTTCAACAGCCTTCTTGAATATAAGCGCTGATACAGTCAGTAACTTCTTCCAGATCTGGTCACTGCATATTCCAGAGATACATTGGTCATGCAGGGCATCACTTAATGTTTGTCCGAACTGACAATGCTCTGACAACTTCCTTAGAACAGCAATGAACTACGCTACTGATTCTCTACTTTCCTGATGTTGCTGATGGAACTGATAATATTCTGTTATCACAGATAGGGTAGGAGAAAAATGTTCTTGCATTGCTGAAGTATATTGCAGCATATGTGGCAGTGTTGCGTACAGTTGGAGACAGTAGGTCATACCGCAGTCCATATGCCTTCAGACCCATCACCGTCAGCAAGGTTGAAACTTTGTCCATCTGGAATGGAGCTTCAAGCTACAAATGGCTCAAAACATTTGAGGTTCTCCACACATGATTCACGATTTTTGTTGAATTCACCAATATTGTCCACAAAAGCTATAATTTCTCTGCTCTTCTGTTGTACTGTGTGCCCTCCCAGATATCTTCATTTCCACAGGGAAACTCGTTTCTTCTTCTTTTTTTAAACTATGCGCTATCTGCACTTGATCTTCCCTGCTTACTGTATGCTTATATTGCAGAATCGCTCCTTTGGCTGTACTTGTTCTTCCTCTGCTGGCTATAGACCCTCAGAGCAGGCCAACGCTATTTTTCTCTTTTACTTCTGGAGGAATTCTACACCAAAAAATTACAAATTCTGCACACAATATTTTAAAATTCTGCATATTTTATTTGTCAAAATAACACGATATAATCATACCAGCTTCAATTATTTTGGTAATTTATTTCAAAATACCTGTCAGCAATACAGACAACAAAAAAGATTCAGGAAATGTTGTTTGACACATAGATTCCTTACTAGGCATATTAATACAGAATCATTTAAACTACAATACAGAATCATATTTCCCGCACCCCTCAGAAGCAGTTCAAAAGCTTGGGGGAGTCAGGAGTAATGGAGGAGCTGAGGGAGAAGGGAAGTAATTGCTGGGAAGGAGCCTGGGTATAAACTTGAAGGGTTGTTGGGTATGGGTGGGAAAAGTATGGAACAGGGTTTTTGGGGGGCTGGGGGGATTGTTAGGGAGCTTCCCCCAGGCAGACTCTGCTTGACCCTTAGCCTCTCCCATTCATTCAGGCAAATTTGCTCCTGTCCCCATGTGTCCCTCCACCCCCACTCAAACACCCACTCCACCTATCCCCATGTGGCCCTGCACCCCCTCCCCTTGTCCCCATGTGGCCCTGCACCTCCTCCCCTTGTCCCTATGTGTCTCTGTGCCCCCACTCAGCCACCCCCTGTCCCCATGTGGCCCTGTACCCATGTATCTCTGTGCCCCTACTCAGTCATCCTACTTCCTCCTGTAGCACTGCACCCCCGTCCCTCTTCCCATGTGTCTCTGCACCCACACAGCCATCCCCCTCCCTTCATCTCCATGTGTCTCTGCACCCCCTGTCCCCATGTGTCTCTGTGCACCCAGTCAGCCACCCCTCCCCATCCCTATGTAGCCCTGCATCCCTACCTCTATGGCCCTACGCCTCCACCCACATTCAGCCCCTACCCAGTTTGTCCCCCCCCCACTAGCCCTTATGAGCCCCTATCTGACCCTCCCAGGAGCCCTATGCTGTCTGTCTCCCCATAGCCCCTGTCTCCTGACCTGGCCCAACAGACGCTGTGAAGAAGACAGGCTCTTTCTCTTCCCTAGCTGGCCAGGAGTGGCTGCTGTGTTCTAGCACCACAGCACCCTCTGGTGGGAAAAAGGTGGAACTGCAGAAGTTATTTTCTGCTGGGAGCTGCTGCTCTGTTCTAGCACCACGTCACCCTCTGGTGGGTAAAACGTGGAATTGCAGCAACTTTTCAGCAGAAGCTATTTTCTGCCAGCAAAATTAAGAATATGTGCAGCACATGAAATATGCATGTGCACAGTGGTCCAGAATTCCCCGAGGAGTATTGCCTGCTTGTATGTGGTCAGACAAGATGGCTGCTTGCTTCCCCCTTTCTGCTGTTTGCAGCAGCCTCTTCCTTTGTTCTGTTCTTAATTGCCAACTTCTCCCTTTATAGCTGGCTGGCTCCAGCTGTACCTAAAGCAAAATGTACCACAGTTGGCCACCTTCTGTTTCTAGGTGAACTTTTTCCCTTTAAAATTATTATTTGTTTACTGTTTCTACTCCTTGTTTAGGCAGTGGGAGCACTGGACACTTGTGGGATAGAAGATCTGCATTGCCAGCATGTTATATTTGGACCCAGCAGAGAAGGAGATAGACAGACCCAGAAGGAGCTGAATAAAACACAGCTGTCTGCTGTGGTAGTAGCTTTATTGTTCTGGCAACAAAACACAAACCAAAATGAGGATTTTCATTGGAGATGGGTGGAGTACAGGTTGCCCAAACATTTAAAGGGGCAGGACATCACATCAGGAAGCACAAGAATATATATATATTGCAGTACCTTGAATCCTTTGACTCCTTTTGGGTTCCTTTGAGTTTTGACAAACGTGCTGCTAACTCTTATTTCAACCAAGCCAATTTATCCACCCCAATTTAAAAACAAGGGTACTATGAATGAAGTAATGCATAAGGAATTTCAATGTGCTGAATGATTTAGAATGTGAATACACTTTTGCTTATTTGCCTAATAAGAGAGAACATGAAAACTATAAACTGTTCTGCTTGAATGTGATTAATTTATTTCACTGTCTCTTATTTCTAAACCCCTAAATCATTCTACCTACAGGATGATGTTATGTCTAAATACCATTTATCTGAAAATTACTTGTGTGCATAGCAGTTTATTAGCATGGAGGCATAGATTTATTTTTAACACAAAGGGAGTGGTAAAGTGGATTTAACTTATACTGGCAGATTTATTAGCCACCATTTACAGAACTGCTAACATAATATATTAATTGTGTTCACAAATGAGTTCATCCTAATGAATAGGGGAAGCACATTGTGTATTACAGATTGTACTGGATGTTCATGCTACCTGCTGGGTTCCGATCACAGCACATATCTGATGCAGGAATGGGACATGCACAAATTTCACTGTTCTTCAAACCAAAGGAAGTCAAAGGGAAAGATTGCTGTCCTATCAAATCCCTTTTCCTTTAGTTCCTCCTCCCCCCCTCCTCCCCCCCACACTTTTCCTTGAATTGTTTAATTGACAATCAACCAATTTAGGGCCCAATCCAAAATCCATTGAAGTCAATGCAATTCTTTCCACTTACTTCAAAGAGCATTCAATCAGGACCCTAAAATATTAAAAATTGCCAATGCATCTTCACAGAATTAGGACTTTTACTTGAATAGCTTTCAGGGTTAGTCATGCAAAAGTCCCTGTGAGCGTGCACTTTGTATGTGGACTACGACCAACTTCAAGGTGGCCACTTTTTGGGACTTTGTCCATATTATATTCCTGCACCTTCTTCTCATTCGTTACCCAAACTGGTTACTAGTAAGCAGAGTACTAACTAGAGAACAGATATCCATTTTTATAGCCCAAGTAGTGGATATGACAAGACTTAATCAACAGTGGAATATTTTAACCTTCTCTCCCCTCATTGGTGGCTGCTCTGGTGGTGCTACAGAAACTTTGGCATTTTTCAGGAAGTTTGGAATATAACAGAGAAGTTTCATCTAGTACTGACCCAGCTTAAGGTGAGTCAGGACTGAAATAACCAACAAGACTATATACCCCAGAAACACCTGTTAATAATCACATGATTACAAGATTCTGGCCACTTTTACTCACACTGATTGATACTTTACTCCACATGTAGTCCTATTGACCTCAGTCTCAACGTGAATAAATCTGGTGTTTTTTAAGAACTGATGTAATTTAAATAATAATGTAACTTTATGTATTTTCCCACCTTTATAATCTTGCTGATTAGCAAGTTTTCATTTTATTTGTAAAAGTCAGAGGATAGGTCCATCAATGGCTATTAGCCCAGATGGTCATGGACGCAACCTCATGCTCTGGGTGACCCTAAACCTTTGACTGCCAAAAGCTGGGATGGGACAACAGGGGACAGACCATTTTATAATTGCCCTGTTCTGTTCATTCCTTCTGAAGTATCTGGCATTGGCCACTGTCAGAAGACAGGATACTGGGCTAGATGGACCTTTGGTCTAACCCAGTATGGCCGTTCTTATGTTATGTCAGGAGAAATATGGATAATTGCCAGCAACAATGTCTTTTTTTCAGTCCTCCTGAAGTGGCAAAGGGAGTGAATTCACAAGGGATAAGATCCATTTAATCCCATAAATCCTGTATTTGTTACATTTCAAGACACTTAATTTTTGACACAGCTGTCATATTTTAACGTCACTAAAGAACGTCTAAATGCTAATTACAGCTTTTTTATATCTCTTTATAGTTAACGTCATTCAGAAAATCAAATCACTTGGAAAAAAACTGAGGAACAATGACTCTACTAGAGAATTGTTATATATACTGCAGCACATCAAAGCTGAATATTCTTATTTTTCAGATCAACAGAATAATGATTATACCGATTGAAAGAATCAAACACAACTTGTTCCTTTACCCCTTGAATGTTTTTGTGACTACACTAAAGCTTTGTAATTTGGAAGGAGTGGTTGAACTCTCTTTTGAGCATTACCTTGTTGTTCAGTACAAATCAAATACTGATGATAAATTTGCAGCAGGGCTTTCCTTGAGTGTTCACATTTGTAAGGATATTTCTTTTGAAAATCATACTGTCACTATTTGAACATTGGGAAATGAGACATTAAGTCCACGAATATCTCTTGGGTAGAGACTAATTGATCTCTATCCAGGTGCTGATATGACCCTCAATTACTGTAATATGTGATATATTTCACCAGTTCATGTATCTCTCATAGAGATGGATCTATCTATTTACATAGCTATTTATATTCCTCCTCCCATTACTATAATATCTGATGTATTCCAGCAGTTCACATACCTCACTTAGGCGGCCTTGTCTTTACAGGAAACATTTTTTGGTATAACCTAAAATGTGAATTTATATAGCTATAGATATACCAGTATAGCCCCCTTGTGTAGACACTCTTATTCCAGTATTCATCTGTAAATATCGAAACACTTTACAAAGGATGGTTAAGTGTCAGTGAGTGGGATGTGAGTGGTCATGCCTAGTGGCGGGAGCAGGAATCAGTTGCCAGAAATAAGAGCCCAGGGTCAGAGTCAGAGACCAGATGCCAGAGCTGAGGGTCAGATCAAAGTGTGAGCTGGGTTTCTTGGAAAGAGGCAAGGTGGGGAAAGGCTGCAGCAGGAGCTATCACAGCCCATAGGTAAATGCTTTGAGCAGCCACTGAACAGCTGCTGATCTGGGCTTAAAAGCAGGTCCGCTGACTCTTCCAACCAATCAGGTGGTGTCGCCAATTCGGCAGCCTACTTCAGACCAGCTGTGCTCATTAGGTAGCCCGGCGACTAGATAAAAACTGTGGCACAGAGAGGTTGAATGACTTGCCCAAGCTTACAAAAGGTATGTGTACATAGCAGAGAAACACCTGCGACTGGCCCAGCCAGCCGACTCGAGGTTGGGGGGGTTGGGCTGTGGGGTTGTTTCATTGCTGTGTAGACTTCTGGGCTGGGGCCTGGGATCCAGGACCCTCCCACCCCGCAGGGTTCTAGAGCACAGGCCAGACATGAGATTTTCTTTGCTCTGTAGACATACCCAAAGGGATTCAGTGGCTGAGCTGGGAGTAGAACAAAGGTCTTTTGTCTCCCAAAGCTATCTCCTGTCTGACAGACCACAGTGGGATTCTTCATGCCTTTTACTATCTATCCAGTTAGGTAGCTCGGTGCTTATATGGCCTCCAACACTGTAGCCCCTACCAAATTTCTGGATCCAGATACCCCAGACTGTTAGGAAAGTTCACACTAGATTCCATACTTACTAGTTTGGTCCCATCTCTAGTCATAAGATTATGTAACACCCTCTCACAAAGTGTTTTCCTCCCCCCCCACATGTAAAATTGAGATTAGCCTCACTCTTAATATAGGGGCAATTATAGAGAAAGTTCTAGAAGTCAAGCTAAAGATGCACAGAGCCTGAAACAAAGGGATTTAGCAAGGATGGGAATGATGGGAATTTTGGGGGGGATCCTTAAACACAACCACAAGAAACTCAGAATGCTCAGTCTAAACACTCATATCTATCTAGCCTCTGCAGCCCCTGGATGTTATCTGCAGTTCTGAATTATGAATAAATTTTCTGCCTTGCGATCCAACAAAGAAACAGGGAGAATAAAGAGAGAGAGAGAGAAATCCTGAAGGAAATGGTTAGAATTATGGCATGTAAACAGCCACAACAATAGAATACGCACATTCCAATTCTCTTTGTGAACTTATTTTTAACTTGTCCAGCTATTGGCACAGTAAGGATTTATAGATTGGAGGGAAGTCATGCTCCAAGTTTAAGGCCAAGCTTATTATCTGTACCTGCTTACAGTATGTTGTGGGCCAAGCGAAAGCAAAAAAGAAAGAAACTAAAAAAAGCCCATGGAAGAGACCATGATTTAATATGCTCTTTGGAGAGTTGCATTTGAGAGGATTGATGGGAAAAAAAGTCAACATAAGCTCCTTATCTGTAAAAGAGGAATCCTCCGTGATAGGGATGAAATCACTGTTAGACTTCTTTCTATTTCTTTTAAGCTCTCATGCCAAATACTGAATACGTGGAGGGGAAGAACATACAGTTAAGTTGAACCAGAGAGAACTCTTACTCGCCTAGACCCGGCCTTTTATACTGAGTTAGAATGAGCTGAAAAGAAGATAGAGAAACAGTGCAAAGGAACCCAAATCTTTTTATCTTTTCATGGATTTCTCAGTAGGAGCAAAAGTACAAAGTTTTGATTCATTCTAGTATCATTCATAATGGGATTGCCAAATAGGCTGGAACAATAATCAACCCATTAGATCGATCAATTTCTGTTTGGCTGCTTCACAAGCTACAATGACAAACTTGTTGTTACTGAAATTTGAAATAATTCCCAGGGAAGCTATTTAAGGACTGTGGGCCTGATTCTGATCTTACAGAGCTTTTACGCTTGTATAACTCCACTGCCTTCCATGGAGGTACCCTGATTTACACCATTGTCACTGAAGTCGGAGCATGCCTTAAGATTTTCTTTTATTGGGTTTTTAGCACCTGTTCATGCTTAGGAAAAAGTACAGACCCTGTAAAAAAACTCCACAATGTGGAGCATTTTGTTTTCCATTCATAGTGGATCAAATCCTCATCCAGTGTAGATAATCATCATTGCTTTGTTAACTCAATGGAGCTCACACCAGCTGAGAATCTGACCCTGTATCTCCCTTCATAATGATCTACAATAAATTAAAATCTAGGCATGTACGGATCGAACCAGGAAATATATGGTTTAATGTTTAGATAAGGGAATGATGCCAGAAGACAGCACTTGCAGAAAATAAATTATTTTAAAATGACTAGATTTGTGTACACTAGAAGAAGAGATGCAAACAAGTGGCAGTTGTATTCCTTGAGTCTATTATTCTTACTTTGACAAACATAAACAGCTGATCTTCTTATCCATAGCAGGGGAACACCACCCTGTGCATCACAGCTTATAAAGCACCTGACAGGGCATTTGATGGTAAAACAAATTTCTGAATGAACACAACCTTTAGTTGTACCTATCATTTGTTATCAAATGGGTCTTCTTTAGGCTCTTTGTAACTTCTGTGTCATTCAGAATTCTGGCCTTCTCTGTTACTTAAATGGCAGCTGAAATCATCCCAGTCGCCTTACTGTGTTTATTGCATGTGGTAGAAGTTTAGAACTAATGATATAATAAGAGAGGTTTGGATGAAATCAGATGGAGAATCAAATGAACCATTGACTGAATGGAGTTACGCAAAATCACACCCACTCTTTTGGGCACATATTTCTGGCTATATTTTGTCCCTTCTTTCTCCATTCCACTGATTTAGCAAGCTAGGGTTTGGTTGGTTTCTCTTCAACTACAATTTCCCATTGATTATTTCTGAACAATTCATAGCCCATGTAGTCTGGCCTTAAACTAACTGCTCCTCCTTAGCTGTGTATTCTGACTTTTATATCCTCTCCTCTTCATTCTGGGTATGGGCAACAAGCCTATTGAGCTAAACCAACCACAGATATAAGCAGGTAGTGTCATATGATTTACTTTCTTCTGTCACCGAACAAAAAGCTGTATTAGAAGAAGAAAAGCAATATTTTCCCAAAATTTACTCTCTGACTTGCTGCTTCAATGTAGAGTTTCTGTTTAGAACCTTCCATCTGGTCCTGCCATGCTAGCTTCTGCTACAGATTCAAAGAAATTGTTCATATATCCTCATAGGTAGTACCCCAATAATTCAGTGGAGTTACCGTACCATCAAACCATTCACCTGCAGCATGCCAGCAAAACCACAGGACTCTTAGGAGCCACTGTGTTCTGACAAGCTTCCTGGTGGTAACTAGAACTCAAAGCTCAGCTCTGGCAGAGGACGCTAGTCTTTGAATCTGAATGGTGAAATTGCAGGGGTCAGACAGTTCCCTGCTTCTGTTTAAACCCAGCAGAGGAATGGGAAGCTGTGCAACAGGGGTTTTCCTCTGTTTAGGAGTGCCTCCTGCTGCTGTTCCCTGACTCTGACCTACTGGTATCCTGACCTAGCCTGCCTTCTGGGAAGTTTGGGATTCTTAAGAGGGTAAATTCCTTGCATAAGGACCAGCATAAGCTGTTTAGTAAAGCTTCAGTACAGTGTTGGCATTCTGTTAATGATGATAAAAGAAACAACAAATATAGGAAGGATAGCTACAGTGGCAACATGCATTCAAACATTCTTACCTGATAACATAGTCATATTTACTTTTTCTCTAGCCATATTACTTTGAAAGTGATAATGTTTCCAATTATTTCCACAGCATCTGCAAAATTACTTAAACATCTAGCTTTAGAATGCAGTGTGTGATAAACAGTTTTCTCATTGTAAAAGGCTAAATGCTGTGGCAGTTAAGGTAACATACATTTGTGTGGTTGTGTAACAGTTTATCTTGAATATGTAAAAACCCAAAGAGGGCTGTTTCTGCCTGATACTCAAGGAAAGCAGGCCAAACCCTATTTAGCTTCTGTACCTCTAATCAGGTCTACAACATTAAAATTATGTCTGAGATAATGATGGGGGAAAGAGGACATTTTGACAGTAAGAAAATAGGTATAAGATAGAGCAAGAATATTATCAAATAATTCCATTTTTGTCTGCGGTAAACTTCTAAGCTCATCTTGTTTTGATTGACACTGTAAACCACCTGCTTCTGATAAGACAATATGAAACCCATATCGCTATAGTTTCTCCAGGTGACATGACAGCAATAAGATGTCACAGCAAATGTTAGTATGAGATTGCATATTGGACCCAAGCCTTCTTCCATTGGTTGGGAGCAGGATCCACACCAATTGTACCCTAAAACTCCCTAACCACAGTAAATAGAGGCAGGATTTTGACTATGGCAGCAGCATAACTATATGTATTAATTAAAGGGGGACACGAGTTAAATTCAAGAAAGTTATCATTGATGCCAACACTTCATTACAGAAGTGGCTCTCAACCTGTCCAGACTACTGTACCCCTTTCAAGAGTCTGATTTGTCTTGCGTACCCCCAAGTTTTACCTCGCCTAAAAACTATTTGCTTACAAAAATCAGACATAAAAATACAAAGTGTCACAGGACACTATTACTGAAAAATTGCTCACTTTCTCAAATTCTCTAAATCAATTGGAATATAAATATTGTACTTATTTTTCAGTGTGTAGTATACAGAGCAGTCTAAACAAATCATTGTCTGTATGAAATTTTAGTTTCTACTGAGTTCACTAGTACTTTTTATTAGGGCTGTCAAGCGATTAAAAAAATTAATTGCGATTAATCGTGCGATTAAAAAGATTAATCATGATTAATCGCACTGTTAAACAATAATAGAATACCATTTATTAAAATGGTTTGTAATTGAAATATTGATTTCAATTACAACACAATATGAAGTCTAGAGTGCTCATTTTATATTTATTTTTGATTACAAGTATTTGCACTGTAAAAAAACAAAAGAAATTGTATTTTTCAATTCACCTAATACAAGTACTGTAGTGCAATCTCTTTATCATGAAAGTTGAACTTACTAATGTACAATTATGTACAAAAAACCTGCATTCAAAATAAAATAATGTAAAATTTTAGAGCTTGCAAATCCACTCAGTCCTACTTCTTGTTTAGCCAATCGCTCAGACAAACAAGTTTGGTTGCATTTGCAGGAGATAATGCCTGCTTCTCGTTTACAATGTCACCTGAAAGTGAGAACAGGTGTTCTCATGGTAGTGTTATAGCTGGTGTTGCAAGATATTTATGTGCCAGATGCGCTAAAGAGTCATATGTCCCTTCATGCTTCAACCACCATTCTAGGGGATATGCGTCCACGCTGATGACGGGTTCTGCTCCATAACAATCCAAAGCAGTGCGGACCAATGCATTGTCATTTTCATTATCTGAGTCAGATGCCACCAGCAGAAGGTTGATTTTCTTTTTTGGTGGTTCGAGTTCTGTAGTTTCCGCATCGGAGTGTTGCTCTTTTAAGACTTCTGAAAGCATGCTCCACACCTCATCCCTCTCCGATTTTGGAAGGCACTTCAGATTCTTAAACCTTTAGAAATTTCACATTGGTACCTTCTTTGCGTTTTGTGAAATCTGCAGTGAAAGTGTTCTTAAAATGAACAACACGTGCTGGATCATCATCTGAGACTGCTATAACATGAAATATATGGCAGAATGCAGATAAAACAGAGCAGGGGACATACAATTCTACCCCAAGGAGTTCAGTCACAAATTTAATTAACATATTATCTTTTTAACGAGCATCATCAGCATGGAAGCATGTCCTCTGGAATGGTGGCCGAAGCATGACGGGGCAAACAAATGTTTAGCATATCTGGCACATAAATACCTTGCAATGCCAGCTACAAAAGTGCCATGGAAATGCCTGTTCTCACTTTCTGGTGACATTATAAATAAGAAGCAGGCAGCATTATCTCCTGTAAATGTAAACAAATTTGTTCGTCTTAGAGATTGGCTGAACAAAAAGTAGGACTCAATGGACTTGTAGGCTCTGAAGTTTTACATTGTTTTGTTTTTGAGTGCAGTTATGTAACAAAAAAAATCTACATTTGTAAGTTGCATTTTCATGAAAGAGCTTCCACTACAGTACTTGTATGAGGTGAATTGAAAAATACTATTTCTTTTGTTTATCATTTTACAGTGCAAATATTTGTAATAAAAATAATATACACTTTGATTTCAGTTACAACACAGAATACAATATATATGAAAATGTAGAAAAACATCCAAAATATTTTATAAATTTCAATTGGTATTCTGTTTAACAGTGTGATTAAAACTGCGATTAATTGTGATTAATTTTTTTATTAACGATTTTTTTTGTTAGCATGAGTTAACTGCGATTAATCGACAGCCCTAATTTTTATGTATCCTGTTGTAAAACTAGGCAAATATCTAGATGAGTTGATGTATCCCTGGAAGACCTCTGAGTACCCCCAGGCAGCGGCAGCTCTAGGCACCAGCGCTCCAAGCGCGTGCCTGGGGCGGCAAACCGTGGGGGGCGCCCTGCTGATCCCTGCGAGGGCAGCAGTCAGGCTGCCTTCGGCGGCATGCCTGTTGGAGGTCCGCCGGTCCCGCGGCTTCGGTGGCAGGTCCGCCGAAGCCGCGGGACTGGTGGACCTCCTGCAGGCATGCTGCCGAATCCCCGGGACCAGGGACCTCCCGCAGGCACGCCGCCGAATCCCCGGGACCGGGGACCTCCCGCAGGCACGCCGCCGAAGGCAGCCTGCCTGCCGTGCTTGGGGCGGCAAAAAAGCTAGAGCCGCCCCTGCCCCCAGGGTATGCATACCCCTGCTTGAGAACCACTGCATTAGAAGAACTGATGAATTTTGGAGCAGTTTGAAACACACACAACCCAGTCCACCTGACACTCACCTCATTTCTGATATTGTTACAAAGACCAAGGCTCATCAAAAGGTTTTGCTAAAGTTCAAGTATCTTTCCAGAGAACCTTGGCCTTCATTGATTTTTGCATTGAAATTATGCAGAATTCCCAGCACTACATGGTTTTTAGGCAAAAGAGTGGCCAGCTAGTTAATTCTCCCCTTGAGAATATTCTATCTGAGAATACAAAGAGCAAATAAAAAAAAGGGTTAGCCTGGCAACTGGAATGCCAGTGTAACTCTAGCCTTAGCCACCCAGAAATTTCCTTTATCTGTTTATTTCCTTGCAACAAATGAATAATTTTGTATTGGCCACTATATGAGGATTTTGATTGGTTATGACAATTTACATTTCTTTTCAGTTGTGTATAGGAATATATAACTGAAGCTTTAATGTGACAGTGAAAAAGGGCTTGCATGAAATATGTAAGAGATTCTAAAATATTTTATTAATTTAATACATACCATTACTAAAGATGAGAAAATGGAAGGAAAATACATGTATTTGGATTGTGAAAAATCTCATAAAGAGAACTTCTAATATAATGGTCAAAAAAAGGAGAACTTTGCATTAAAATACTTAGGGTGAAATCCTGGCCTTATTAAGTCAATGGCAAAACTCCCATTGACTTCAATGGTGTCAATATTTTGCCCTTATTGTAGAGGAACCAGCCATGCAAGGCGTGGAGTGCTTTTGGTTCTCATTGATGCCAGTGGTGGATGAGGATATTCAGCACTCAGGACAAAGTGCTTGGCATATTGATAGACTAGGCTTTTAATATGCTATTTTAATGAAATGCGGAGGGGGGGGAAAGCTTGTGAAAAAAGTAAAGTTTTAAAATAGCTCCTATGGATTATGGTCTTTGGTACTCATGGGATGTGAGCTTGAAGAACTTTGGAGTTGCATATATTAAAGAATGGGCGACAACAAAATCCTTTAGGAAATGTACATTGTGGCACTTTGTGAAATATTAGTACTTTATTCCATAAGTACACCTCTACCCCGATATAACGCAACCCGATAGAACACGAATTTGGATATAACACGGTAAAGCAGTGCTCCGGGGGGGCGGGGCTGCGCACTCCGGCGGATCAAAGCAAGTTCGATATAACGCGGTTTCATCTCTAACGCGGTAAGATTTTTTGGCTCCCGAAGACAGCGTTATATCGGGGTAGAGGTGTATCACTTTTTAAAATGTATGAATACATATTAAGGCTAGAAGGGACCATTGTGGTCATCTAGTCTGCCCTCTTGCATAATACAGGCAATGGAATTTCATACACACTGGGCTACACTATCCACTTTTGTGTCTAATATCTATATAGGATGCAGCTCAATGGGTCTATCTAATTTCTTGTGTATTTTTGCTTGGAGATGTGTTGTCAAGGACTCCTCTGTCCTATAGTCAACTGCACCAAATATGTATAATGGCCTTGATCTTTCAAAACATATAGCTAACTTTAGGTGTATGAGTAGTCCCATTGACTTTACTACTTATGGACTCCTAGTGAGGCAGAGGCAAGGCACCAAAGTAATTCAGAAAGATTAAACAATTGGTCAAGGAATAATTATGGAAACTCAGTAAAGAAATCTGCACTCAAATGGCGGCAAAAAAGCTTAGCCAAGGGCAGTGTACAGTCACTGTTTCCTGTTCCATGATCATTACTAACAAAACACAACATCTGCCTGACTTTTATTATTTTTGTGCACTCTTCTATGTAAAAATAAGTGTTGTCCTTCAGTGTCCCCACCTGAATGAAATTATGATTCAATTTCACTTAGACTTTCAATATATCGAACCCCAGGTGTTGAGCTGGTAGGTATTCGGTATACATTTATCCCTCTCATGTTATCTATTGGCATCTGAGGTTATTTCACTGGAGCATGCTATTATTTGGACTTGTTCCACGGATGATTGGATTGTCAGTCTTTGAATGCAGTATATTTGTATTACCAAAAAAGAAAGGAGAAAAGAGAGGGGAGAAATAAACCAACAATGTGGATTCCTACAGAGCTGAGTAATCAAAAGTATTTTTCTTTTTGCAAATATTCAACAAGAGGAAAATAGAGCTCTTGGAGTTTTCTGGTATTTCCATTGTTTTAGATTCTTATTCTCTGTTGGTTGTTGTCAATAAAAACTTAAAAGCAGACTGCAATAATATCCTACATCTAGTTAATTTTTTCCCTACTGTGACTCATTGCTTATTTCTTTTCAGTATTTTAACTCCCATTCACATGCCCTGCAGGAGGCAGACGGGTGTCTGAGCTGGGGGGGGGGGGGGGGGGGGGGGGGGGGGGGGGGGGGGGGGTGGGGGGGGGGGGGGGNGGGCTGGGGGGGCACGGCTGGCTCTGTGGGGAGGCTGGTGTCTGGGCTCTGGGAGGGAGGGGGTGTGGGTGTCTGGCCCCCTGGCTGTGCTCGTCTGGCCCCTGGCTGTGGTATGGTTGGGGGGAAGGGGCAGAGAAACAGGAACTGGGTTATCATAGGGGTTTCTTTAACTCTCTACTCCTGGGGGAATTTTTGTGTGTGTCTGTATTGTTACAGACATATTTGCTGACAGGTATTTTGAAATAAATTACCAAAATAATTGAAACTGATGTGATTATGTAGTGTTATTTTGACAAAATGTGCAGAATTTTAAACTATTGTGCACAGAATTTTTAATTATTTGGCGCAAAATTCCCCCAGGAGTAAAATATGATGGAAGACAATACAAGGACTCTCAATCTAGCTCTGTCTGTTTTGGGTCAGAGGATGGAAGGGGAGGTTCAATAGCAAGTGATTTAGGCTGTTTTAGGAATTAATAAAATGAAGGTCTCTTCTTCTTTTTAAGAGGAACACCCACAATAGAAATATTTTATATATTAGAAGGTACATGTTTTTAAGAACTGCCTGCTATTTATAATCAAACCCTGGGTTGAATATAAACTGGAGATGGAATATTAAACTTGAGATTTAAACCCACAAAGTCAAAGTAACTAAAAAAAGAAGGTTGCCTCATTGTCTGCTCGTCTGCCCTTGTGTCCATTCTCTCTGTTCTCCTCCTTCCATGATCCTTGTTGCTCCCTCTTCCCTTTCCCCAGGCTACCTTTGTCTTTGCTTCCTTGCCTATAGGCATCATGATGTGGCCTTTTTATTGCATGATCACATAACCCTGGGCAATCTGACCTTCCATTAGGAGAAATATTTATTATACAATTGTGGGTTATGTGTGTTCATTCAGCACTGCTTCCTAAGGAGCCTTACTGCTGTTAGCTCCTCACTCAGAACCAGTGTTGTAACCTCTGACCAGAGGAGTGCTGATGCAGAAATAAAAGTAGCACTCCTTTGAGCAGCAGTAGCTTATGCCTTTGTGCTCTTCAGCGGAGAATATGTTTTGGAGGGTGACTGCAACCCAGTTTCTCCCCTGCTGAGACCCTGCCCAGCCCCAAGGCTGTCATCGTGTAGCTGGTGTATAGGTCGTTTCAATAGCTGCTGTTTTGGGGACATTATTGCTCTATTGTGTGCCTGATTCTGCACCCTTTACTCACATTGGTGAGCACATACTCATGTGAATAGTCCCAGTGGGACAGATGCTGACAGTAAAAATATTGGAGTCAATGAGACTAATTGTGGAGTCAGGTACTACACAGTAGAATGGAATGTTAAAGAGTATTATCGTAGAATCATAGGACTGGAGGAGACCTCAAGAGGTCTTCTAGTTCAGTCCCCTGCACTCAAGGCAGGACTAAGTATTATCTAGATCATTCCTGACAGGTGTTTGTCTAACCTGCTCTTAAAAATCTCCAGTGATGGAGACTCCACAACCTCCCTGGGCAATTTATTCCAGTACTTTTCTACCTTGACAGTTAGGAAGTTTTTCCTAATGTCCAACCTAAACCTCTTTTACTGCAATTTAAGCCCATTGCTTCTTGTCCTATCCTCAGAGATTAAAGAGAACATTTTTTCTCCCTCCTCCTTATAACAACCTTTTATGTACTTGAAAACTGTTATCATGTCCCCTCTGTCTTCTCTTCTCCAGACTAAACAAACCCAATTTCTTCAATCTTCCCTCATAGGTCATGTTTTCTAGACGTTTAATCATTTTTGTTGCTCTTCTTTGGAGTTTCTCCAATTTGTCCACATCTTTCCTGAAATATGGTGCTCAGAAATGGACACAATACTCCGGTTGAGGCCTAATCAGCACAGAGTAGAGCAGAACAGTTACTTCTTGTGTCTTGCTTGCAACACTCCTGCTAATACACCCCAGAATTATGTTTGTTTGCTTTTTTTTTTTTTTTTACACCGTTGACTCATATTTAGCTTGTGATCCATTATGGCCCCCCGATCCTTTCCACAGTACTCCTTCCTAGGCAGTCATTTCCCATTTTGTATGTGTGCAACTGATTGTTCCTTCCTAAGTGGAGTACTTTGCATTTGTCCTTATTGAATTTCATCCTATTTACTTCAGACCATTTCTCCAGTTTGTCCAGATCATTTTGAATTTTAATCCTATCTTCCACAGCACTTGCAAGCCCTCCCAGCTTGGTATCCACAAACTTTATAAGTGTACTCTTTATGCCATTATCTAAATCATTGATGAAGATATTGAACAGAACTGGGATTGACCCAGAACTGATCCCTGTGGGACCCCACTTGATATGTCCTTCCAGCTTGACTGTGAACCACTGATAACAACTGTCTGGGAATGGTTTTTCAACCAGTTATTCACCCACCTTATAGTAGCTCCATCTAGGTTGTATTTCCCTAGATTGTTTATGAGGTCATACAAAGCAGTTTCAAAAGCCTTACTAAAGTCAAGATATACCACATCTATCACTTCCCCCTATCCACAAGGCTTGTTTCCCTGTCAAAGAAAGGTATTAGATTGGTTTGAAATTATTTGTTCTTGACAAATCCATGCTGTTACTTATTACCTTATTATCTTTTAGGTGTTTGCAAATTGATTGCTTAAATATTTGCTCCATTATCTTTCCAAGTACTGACATTAAGCTGACCGGTCTGTAATTCTTAGGGTTGTCCTTATTCCTCTCTTTATAAATTGGCACTATATTTGCCATTTTCCACTTCTCTGGAATCTCTCCTGTCTTCCATGACTTTTCGAAGATAATCGATAATGACTTAGGTATCTCCTCAGTCAGCAATTTGGGTATTCTAGGATGTATTTCACCAGGCCCTGGAGACTTGAAGTCAGCTAACTTGTCTAAGTAATTTTGGACTTGTTCATTCCCTATTTTAGTCTCTGATCCTACCTCATTTTCACTGACATTCATTAAGTTAGATGTCCAATTGCTACTAAACATTTTCGTGAAAACTGAAACAAAGAAGTCATTTAGCACTTCTGCCATTTCTGCTTTTTCTGTTATTGTTTTCCCCCTCATTGAGTAACAGGCCTACTCTCTCCTTGGTCTTCCTTTTTTTCCTAATGTATCTGTAGAATGTTTTCTTGTTACCCTTTATATCTCTAGCTAGTTTAATCTCATTTTGTGCCTTGGCCTTTCTAATTTTGTGCGTACATGTTATTTGTTTTTATTTATCCTTTGTAATTTGACCTATTTTCCACTTTTTGTAGGACTCTTTTTTGACTTTCAGATCATTGAACATCTCCTGGTTAAGCCGGGGTGGTCTCTTGACATACTTCCTATCTTTCCTATGCAGTGGGATAGTTTGCTCTTGTACCCTTAATGATGTCTCTTTGACAAACTGCCAACTCTCTTGAGCTGTTTTTCTCCTTAGACTTGCTTCCCATGGGATCTTACCTACCAGCTCCCTGAGTTTGCTAAACTCTGCCTTCTTGAAATCCAATATCTTTATTGTGCTGTTTTCCCTCCTACCATTCCTTAGAATCATGAACTCTATCATGTCATGATCACTTTCACCCAAGCTGCCTTCCACTCAACCAGTTCCTCCCTATTTGTCAAAATCAAATCTAGAACAGCCCTCTCCTTTAGTGGCTTTCTCCACATTCTGAAATAATTTTTTTGTCTCCAATACATTCTAATAACTTGTTGAATACTCTGTGCCCTGCTATTTTATTTTCCCAACAGAAGCCTGGATAACTGAAGTCCCCCATCACCACCAAGTCCTGTGCTTTGGATAATTTTGTTAATTGCTTATAAAAAGCCTCATCCAATTGTTCTTCCTGTTTAGTTGGTCTGTAATAGACCCCTACCATGACATCACCCTTGTTTATTATCCCTTTTATCCTTACCCAGAGATTTGCAAAAAGTCTGCCTCCTATTTCCATTTCAAACTCAGTCCAAGTGTATACATTTTTGATATATAAGGCAACACCTCATCCCTCTTTTTCCTGAGCAAGCTGTATCCTTCCATAACAATATTGCAGTTATGTATCATTCCACCAAGTCTCTGTGATGCCAACTATGTCATAGTTGTGTTTATTAAGTAGAATTTCTAGTTCTTTCTGCTTATTCCTCATACTCCTTGCATTAGTGTACAGACATCTAAGATACTGATTTGATTTCTCCCCTATGTTTTCTCATCTCTCCCTTCTCGCTGCTATAATGGACCATGCTCCCCCCAGATTTCAACTCTTTTCCCAGGTCTCCATGTTTTTGACTTACCTGTGGGCTTTTGTCTCCTGCCTTCATCAAACCTAGTTTATACACTTCTGCCACTAGGAGGTGCCATGTGTAACATACTTTACTTAAGCTCACAACAGGCATACCTGGCCGTGCATTAAAGGATCTCATTGAAAACACATCTCTAGTACCTCTCTCTATAACAGAAGCTCTGTCGCCAGTCTATATTTGGTACAAAAGCCTGACCTGCTTGTAGCAGTCACCATGTAGAAGAAGTACATGACACTCAGCATGAGCAAGAGGATCAAAATCTGGCCTAGTTGGACTACTAGTGCAGGAAGTGCTCATCAGCGTGAGTGAGGATTTCACAATAGCCCCACTGCATTTCACAACAGACAGAGATAATGCAGTTAAAAGACATATATTTTCTTTTAAAAATTGTATTGCTTATTTTAAGAAAAAATGAAAGGAGGAAGGGAGGTAAAAGGGAGCAGGGAGGATGGATCTTTCTGAGAATTCCACAAAATATTAAACATGAGCCATAGCTGTGTGACTTGAACAGCAGCAGACCTCTGCTGATTGCAGAGGAACAACACATGGAATGAAGTGCTACTCAAGGGTGGCAGAATCTAGTCCTAAATATACCCCCACCCACACCCCCAGTACACACACACGTACACCAAGGCTGACAATAGATCTGATGTAAAGCTTAGATTTAAAAAAAAAGTCTAAGATGAAGCTCTCATCAAGTTTGAAAACCAAAATCAGTGCTAGTTAACTTTTGATTTCCATTGCTATAGGACTTCAGCTGGTATCTAGCTGAAGCCAAACAGGCATTGTGGGTTGACAGATCTCTGGTCCTTTTATTATTTGTTTGTGTTAGGGTCTCATAAGTTTTTAGCAGTATGCAATGAACTTCTGAAGTTGACAACCATTGATGTGTTTTGTTCAAATCTGTAATGAACAGCAGAGCTAGGGGGTGTGTGTGTGTGGGGGGGGGAAGGGGGATGGGGATGGGGCTGAGGGGCGGAGGTTGGTTGCACAACAAATAGGAAAACAATGGGATCCATGACTAGCAGTGATGGGGAAGCCCTGGAAGTTCTAGCGGTTCTGTTCAAATAAGAACCTCAGTACTGAAGGCTTGGATTGATTCTTAGTGAAGATTTCTGAACCTTTTGAGCTGACTAAATTGTTCTGGATAACTCAGGAAGTTTTTCATGGTATTCTTGTAGTTCCATTTCTGGATGGAACCAGAAAGTGCAGAGTCATGAAAAATTAGGAAACATAGTGTATTTAATCTCAAAATGGGTGAAATCCTGGCCCCACTGAAGTCAATGGCAAACTTCCTTTTACTTCAATGGGACTAAGATTTCTCCCAGTGTGTTCAGCACTTGTGTTTCCCCAAAACCGGTCATCCGCCCCTAGTCTTTAAGAACTAGGTTGTGCCCTGGCCTTATGTGGTCAAGCAGGGGAATAGGAGAGAGTAAGGACTCACTGCACCTTCCCCGAACACTTTAGCAGTCAGCGTTAGGTAGATTATAGTTCCCATCACTTAAGGGAATGCAGAGCTGCATCTGGGATGTTCCCTACCCAAGAGCAGCTGGGTAGGGAGAAGGGGCAAGGAGTGGATGGGGAGTAGCAAGAGCCATAGCTGCATCTCCCATGCTAGACAGCAGAGTTGCCTGGCCACCGGAGACAACCCGTGGCTGTCGATAGTGGGTGCTGGGGGGCGGAGTGTGGGGAGCCGGCTTCAGCAGTGTTACTAAGCATGCTCAGTCTGTGTGAGCATGCTCAGTACAAGCCAAGTAACAAATCTGGGGGCGGGCACGTGACCCTACATGACCCCTGACATGACCCCTCCACAGGAAGCATTGTGACTCAGGAGTGTCCTTGGGGCCGTGCGGCTCAGGACATGCCTAAAGCCACAATCTAGCACTAAACCCATTCCTATACCAGTCCTTAGCCCAGTCCTGCTACTACTGAACACAATAGGAATATTCAATGGGAGGAGGAGCCGATCTAAAGGTATATTAGCTTTAAGCTACTATGCACAGTGCTGCATGTTACTGCCTACGTCTCATTTAAAATGCCTTCACTATTGAAATGGTTCCAACTGCTGGAGAAACAAAGGATGCTCCTGATGCTATAGGCCCTAGTGATCTGCAGCGAGATACCTTTTCACTTGACATGGTCAACCCAGGGGAAAATCCCACAGGTTGGGCAGGAATGTCTCCAAACTTCATGCTGTTTTGTACAGATCTCTGCGAGTTAGTGAGGTGCAAGGGAATGAGCGGTGTATGTTTTCCTTCGCTGTAAAGACTGCAGGAGGTTTGGCCCTCAGAACCTGTGGCTAGCCTGAGAATTGCAGAGAAATCCTAAAGATCATGGGCCAATGGCAGAGGGTTGGGGCATGCGGGTGAGTGGGGGTGGGGTGCTCACTGCCGCTGCATTTCTTCCCTGGACAGCACAGCTGCCTTTGTCATCTCATTGACGCACAACTTGTGGCTGCCCTAAAATTTGTCAAATTCTGGGTTTTATTGAAGTCAGCGGGAGTTTTGCCATGGATTTAAATGGGACAAGGACTTTGCCGTTAACGGATAGATATTGCATTCTGTGCGGTTGAAGCCCCAAAGACTATTTTTCTCAGCTCACGTGGGCCTCTGCCATAGCAAAGCCAAACTTATTGTTTGAGAGAATCTGTTCCTTTTATTTATTGTGGAAAGCAGTTTGAACTGAGTGCTCATTGCCAAGCTGTTGAAACTCTTTTATTTATACAGCCTTGAAACTCTTTTTATGCTTACCTAAGGGGTTGTCTACAGGGCACAGCTATTCATTCTAAAGGGGTGTAAAGTATTGTGCACTCTAAAATGTTGCCCTCTGACCCTGCTGATGCACTAATGTGCGTGAACATAACACTGTTTCAAACATCAGTGTGTACTGGGTACCTTTTCCAGCGCACCAGTAAGGTCTACGTGGAGCAGTTAGAACACAACACTTTGGAGTGTGCAACAATTGACACCCCTTGTCACCTTTCCCTTTTGGAACAGGCTAAAGGCTGTTTGGTGTTCCTTACTGAAATGAGTCAGACCTAGTGAAAAGAATGCAAATTTATGACCATTTATATTCACAGTAAAAATACATTCTAGCCCCAAAGCAGTAAAGCATTTACGAAGGTGTATAAATGCTTTGTTGAGTTCAGGCCTCTGATTGCACTTTAACCCTCTCCCCAAAGACCAAATCCTGCTTCTCTTACTCACATGGAGAAGTCTGATTTCACTGAGTGTATTTTTATTGGGAGCAGGACAAGACCAAATTGTGTAAGCTGCTCAGCAGAGTTGAATTTTGCAGCTTTTCTTTGCATGTTACAAGCAAATTCCACAATAATCCCCCATAACCCCATGCATGTAATTCCCATTAATAGATGTATGTAATTCTCATTAATATTACCACATGTTACATGTGCATATTATCAGCGTAATGGCCTCCCTTAGAAAGCCATGTATAGAACATAAGTCTGAATATGCCACACATTTCTTCTGTATTTATTGATAAGAAAGTAAACTTTGCACGGTAACTGTATAATACTGATGGAATATAGCTCTTTCTACCATTAATCTTTTCTATATTATGATTAATAAATGGTGCCCTTCTCAGGCATATTCCTCTGGCTATAAAATATTATCTGCAATATATATTTTGTCTATTACTTTCTAATTAATTAGTTTCAAATTTATCTTTCTTAACTCTCTTCTTTGTGACATTCTTGTTATGAAAAGCCCCTATCCTTAGAGATTTGAATGGCACTACTTCTTAGAGTCCAGGCTTACACTTTACCAAGGGGAAAAGCTCTACTTCATTTCCAGGTTTTGTTACTGCCAGAAGCTAATTACATAAGACTAGATGCTGCATAAATCTGGAGTAACTCCACTGGTTTCAAAGAAGTCACTCCAGATTTACACTGCAATAACAGAGCTGACTTGGGCCTACAGTTACAGTGTAGAGAAAAAGCAACATCCATGTCCAGTGAAGGGAATATAGTCACTATTTCAGTAAACCAAATACAAAATATGAGAGTTATTCAAGATAAAAAATAAATACATTGCTCCAGCTTTTTATACTGACATTTCTTAAACGTTGATAAAAACATGTACGGCGGTGACGAAGTAGGAACGGATTTGTTTAACCTTGGCCTCTGTGAAGGAATGTGCTGCCCCTTTAGGGGACAAGCTGGATCCTACAGCTGGGATAGCTTGGGCTGTAATCAAGGAGGCCTTGCGTGCTATATAAACAGGAAGAGAGAGCTAGTCAACAGGAGAAAGTAGAAGTTATGTAGCTTAGGTGTGTCCCAGGAGCTAGTCTAACCAGAGGCTTTGTTTGCAGACCCTAGGTTTAGGGACTGAACCTGGACTCTGAGGTGAGCACCTTCTGAATGGTTAATATGAATTACTCCTGTCCTGAAACCCTATTAAAAGAGGACAAGCTATTTTGTTAGCCTGTGTTGGCTTCTCCTTCCCTTCCTCTCTGCAGTGCTGGTAAAGTGAATCTATTGCTGTCCCAACCAGGGGAAACACCAGAAGCACTATGCTTGGCTGCAAGCGGGTGGGCAGGGACTGCCTGCACCTTTACAGCGTCAATATTCTTAACTGCTGTTTGGGGGCACCAGATGGGGCATTTTATTATATCCCAAGTCATTCAGTTCCAACTGACCTTTTAAAACTGACTCAGGGAAGCATTGAAGAAGGTGCTAAATGAACACCCAGTGGAGCCATCAAGAGTTCCCAGGAACAATGGAGATGCAAATAAACTTTGAAGATAAGTAGAGAGTGTGATGGGGTGTACAAACTGCACACTGGAAAGGAAGGTGTTAAAGAGCTGTGCTGGGCCCAGGTGCCCCTGCCCCCACTGCACCTGCAAAGCATGCACAGGCTGGGGGAGGAGGTTAAAAAGGGGAGTAGAGTAGCTGGCAGGCTGTAGAGTGTAGCTTTGAGCTCCTGGAGAGGAGCACCACAGGAGCTCTTTCTCTCTGAGACCTGTGCCTCTCTGAGGTTAGCCTTTATCTTTGTGTCCACTTCTTTACCTGGTGATTGGGGGCTGGGGCCAGCTGCACAGTACTCCAGGGTGCAGAACGTAGCTGTAGTAAGTGAAGGCCCTAATAAAGGCCCAATATGAGGCCTGAGGCCTGAACTGAAGTAATGGTCAAGACTTTGCTAACATAAAGCAAAGTTAAGCTGTGAGCCAGAGGCAGGCCCTGCTCACAGAAGCTGGCAAGGAAAGGGCTGATGCTGCAAGAAGATACATACCTAAAAGGTACAGAACACTAGATATCAGAATGTATACATTCCACACAAATAACATGGAACAGGCCGACCCATCCCAATGACAGGGGCAAAAGGGTAAAATGATGGATAGAGTTGTTTTGATCGAACCAATCTGTACAAGGTGAGAGGCGGCACCTTGCTACGTAGTAGGGTTGTACCTTGCTGCGTAGAGGGGTTGCACCTCAATACGTCAGGAGTGATGTGTAACTTGTTTGTACCTGTGTATAAGAATGTATCCCTGGGGTGGTGTCTTTGTCCGGCCGTAGGGGGAGTGGAAAGTCCCGCCACTAAGCCGGGTCCTTGCCAAGAGGCACTTTCTCGTAGTATGCCCTGAGTTAGGCTAAAAAACCTACAGGGAACTGCAATTGTGTCCAAGATCGCAATAAACCTAGTCGACGTGACTTTGCATCTTACTAGACTCTGTGGTTATTGGGGGTTCTCGTTGGGTCTGCTGTGCCAGCGATCTGCAGAGCTGGGGCAGCACACAGAGGGAACACACGCACGCAGCCGAGTGATATCAACATAGAAGAAAGCAGAGCACCCCACCGGTAGCATCTGACAACAGTAGCTATCTACTGTTGGGCCCTGGATTGGAGCCAGTTGGAGAGGGTGGATATGGGTTCCCCTACCAACCCCTAAAAAGGAGTCAACTACCAAAGTCTCCCTTGGTGGGGAACCTAGTTGGGGGAAGACCCTGAATATACAAGGTTTTGGAGCATGAGACTCCAACCCAAGGGGGAAGCCCTGAATTCCTTGTTTAATCCTGAGGAGTTGAACTCTTCAAATCCGCCCCTTTTGGTGTATGTATAAAAATGAGACGTCTGGTGAGTTACTGAGGGGTCAGACCGCTGCAGGGTGGAGTAGTAGTAATAAAGGGGGATGTCTTGTGGGAAGACAACATGCCATATCCTTACCCAACCACTACGGGGCACTGGCTATGAGTGTTTCCTTCACAGAGAGCGATGCTCAAAAGTGACTAAGGCCTTGTATGCACTATCTATTCCCCCCTGCAATAATTTAAGGTGTGAATTTAAACCAATATAGTTATTCTGGGATAACACTGCATGTGGACATTCTAATTCTGGTATAAGAGTGACTTTAGCATACTTTCTCTGGCGAAGGGGTTTAAGCTAAAAAAGAAAAAAAAAACCACTCTTATACCAAAAAACGGAGCCCTCGTGCGGGGTTATACCTGTGCAACTACACGGACATAGCTGGTAAAACTTCCCTATGTAGAGCAGACCTAAGGGCCAGTAGGCATCTACAGCATCTTTAGGCACTTACATCTGGTCAGTGGGACTCGTATGCCTTAATAACTTAAATGCTTTTGAAAATAGGACTGTATAGTTTTTTCTTTGTCATAAAGGTTTAATTCATCTATACGTATAATTATGTTCATGGGTTGCCAGAGATATCAGCATTTTAGCTTGTATGTGGTAAAACTGCCAAAACATGTTTTAATCTTTGCCAGGAACACTTATAAAAAATCCAAAAAAAAAGTTTTGATCTGATCTGGTCCAACAACTATTTTGCTTTCCTGTTGAATATTTCAATGAAGAGGTGAGGTTCTCAGTGCTTGAGTCAAGCACAATTTTGAAGATGTCATCACCATTACAAGCAGAAAGTTTAACAACAAGATTTCATGACCCTGCAACTGTGAGACAGACTTTGATCTCAATTACACTAGTGCAAATATGGATTAACTCCATTACAGTTACTCCAGTTTGTACTGGAGTTCAAGAGTTATTGCAGATTTGCAGTGCTGTAGCTGAGATCAGAATCTGGCCTTCTACTGTGGGGGGGGGGAAAAAAGCAAAAACACTCACAAGTTATAGTTCAAATCCAGGGCATATTTTCTATGTGTATACAGCCTATGAGAAGCTCCTTCATTCATCTGTTTGTAGCTGTGATTTGGATGACAGAGTGGCTCTGCTAAATTTATATTGAGTTAACGTGACAGTGAGAGAGTCGCATTGTTGTTGGTTGAATATCATTAATTTTGATGTAACATATTTCTTACTAATGGGAGAATTTATATTATCTATATTTTCAGAAAGCAGGGAAAGATATAAACAACTACTACGATGTCAATATTTCAAAGGGAGCTGTAACAGAAGGGAGCACTCTATGTGACTTCCATTACTATTGCTTTTATTGATTAAGTTTAAAAAGCCTTATTCTCCGTCCCTCTTTCAGCCTAGGAAAGCATAGTGAAGTGAAAATTAGCATAATTATAGCAAAAATAAACTGGCAATTGTAGTACCATGAGTAATTTTGAAATATTATATATGGATGAAGTGAGGGTAATAAAAAGAACCTAGTGAGGAAGTGGAGATGAAAGCAGTTGTGGGGATTGTAACATATGCACAACTCACAATAATTATTTGCATGCAGAAATAATTGGACTTATGGGCCAGAGTCACTCCAGTTAAAGCTGGTGTAACTGCATTGATTTCAGTAGAGTAATGCAATTGGGGATCATGCCCTTCGTTCAAATATGGAGAACATTTCTGGGGTCTACATACGTTCCACAGGTAGGTACTAAAATGGTGACCATAATACAGGACTAGATTTTGGGGGAGGGGTTGGAATATTACAATACACTCAAAGGGCAAAAAGAGGGATAACAGTGTGTGTGTGTGTGGGGGGGATCTGCTCAACATCTTAGATGTCTTTATACAAAAATTCAAGGGCTATGAAAATACACAGGAAGAAGTATTAGTAATAAGCTAAATTAAGACTTAATTGTCATCACAGAGAGTGGGTGAGATACATCTCATGACTGAGAGAAAAGGTGTTATACATCAAGAACATACACTTTCGTTCTGAGGTCCATAAAAAGGGGAGAGGCAGACCCGTTGAATATTTCTGGTGAAGATAAAAGGGGGAAAACCAGAGGTGATATCATAGCAGGGGTCTACTACAGACCACCAAATCAGGATGAGGAGGTGGCTGAGGCACACCTAGAACAAATAACAGAAATATCCAAAACACAAGACATGATGGTAATGGAGATTTTAACTACCCAGATGTATTGGAAAAGTAATATGGCAAAACACAAAATTGTTCAATAGGTTCTTGGAATGTACTGATAATTTTGGTTTGGAAGGTGGAGGAAGTAACCAGGAGGGCAGCCATTTTAGACTTGAGTCTGATTAATGTGGAGGAATTGCTTCTCAATCTGAAAGTGGAAGGCAACTTGGGTGACAATGATCGTACAATGATAGATTTCATGATTCTAAGGAAAGGAAGGAGTGAGAGCAGCAGAATAAGGACAATGGATTTTAAAAAAGCTGATAAAGCTGATTTTAATAAATCAGATAATTGGTGGATAAGATTCCATGGGAAGAAAATCTAAGTGATAAAGGAGGTGAGGTGAGCTGGCAGTTTCTCAGACAGAAAATATTAAAGGTGCAACATCAAACTATTGCCATCTGACTGAAAGATAGGAAGAATAGCAAGAGTCCATTATGGATCCATCAGGAGCTCTTTAATGACCTGAAAATCAAAAAAGGAATGCTATAAAAAGTAGAAATATGGACAGATTACTAAGGAGGAATACAAAAGAATAGCACAAGCATGTAGGGACAAAACCAGAAAGGCTGAGGCACAAATGAGTTACACCTAGCAAGGGATGTAAAAGGCAATAAGTTCTAGAAATACATTAGGAGAAAAAGAAAGATGAAGGAAAGTGTACGTCCTCTACTTAGTGAGGAAGGAAAGCTAATAATGGATGACATCAATAATACTGAGGTTTAATAGGTTTAAGACCTATTTTGCATCAGTCTTTGCTAAAAGGGTTAATGGAGAGTAGATACTCAGCATAAGTCATATTAACAATACAAGCTAAACTAGGAAAAGAACGGGTTAAAGATTATAATACGTAAGTTACATGTATTCAAGTCGGCAGGGTCTGATAAAGTTCGCCCAAGAATACGTAAGGAACTAGCTGAAGCAATCTTGGAAACCTTAATGATTATCTTTGAAAACTCAGAGGATGGGGGAGATCCCAGGGGACATAGAAGGGCAAACATGGTACCTATATTTAAAAAGGGGAATAAAGAGGACCGGGAGAATTCTTGTGCTGTATTGTTAATAAAGTCTGCCTGTTACAGTTCCTGTACAAGGACCTGTCCTCTTTCACGAGTTTTCACTTAGAATGTAGGTCATAAACCCACAAGGCTTCTCCAGATGTTCACCGAGTGCTGGAAAAAGATTTCCCCTTGTAGTTGTAGTACAAACACACTGGCCATCTGTTATGCAAGGTGCATTCCCACTCTCGTGAATACACACACTGAATCCAAATTGTGCTTTCACAAATGTGAGCCTATTATAAAAAGGAATGAAAGGGGCTAGAGGTGGGGAAGGAAAAGGAGACAGACATTGTTACCACGGCATCCAGCTCTTGCACAGATTTTCTCCTGTCATAGATGAGCTGGAAGTGAGCAAGTAATCAAAATTAAATATAATACTGAAGATAGCTGAACATGACTTTAAGACAGGGGCGAGGGGCCACCTAGTCCAGCAACAAAATTGTTATCTCACCAAGTGAAGGTTTACTCCCAGCCTTTGTTCAACAGCTTTAGTGGGCACAGAAGGATTTTATGTAACTATAGAATGGCCATAGATTTGCCTCCATTCTCCAGCTTTGGTTCTATAACTATCCTGTTACATCTGATGCTTGAGTTAAATTCCTGCCTGTCAATGCTCAACTAGGGCCCCTTCACTATGTAGGAGAAAGAATGAGTTGTATAATATTTGTTGCATCAGTTCCAGGTTGAGTTTAAGGGATTGGGTTTTGGACCTATTAAATGGACTGCCACTTTTCTCCCCGGATCATGCTTTAGCAATTGTAGTCTTTGGAGGCACTAACACTAGAGCTCAGTTGGCATAATAGAGAAGAGGCGACTGGCAGGTTATATTCTGTGAGCGGTCTGACGAGGGAGGTCACTCCTTGCATGGTTAAGCAGAGCTCAGGACATACAGCAAGGCACATCAGTTTTCCCAGGCTTTTTCTTGGATGGTTGAGATGAAGAGCAATAATAATATTAGCTCTTTTCATATGTAGATCTCAGATGGAGATACTGAGGCCCAGAGAGATGAAGTGACTTGCTTAAGGTCACACATTTGTTCCTGGTTCTAACAGTGATCTAAACCCAGGGGTCTCCTGATTCACAGTCTAATGCCCTATCCTCTGGAGTCTTCAGAGTGAGGTTTGGTTGTGGGTCTACAACACATTTATGTGTAGGGTCTTCATCAGTCACAGGCAATTAAATCTATTCATGTGGGGTGGCTTGATAAGCTGCTGTCACTTGTTATGGTCTTTAATTCTCATGTGTACAGCTAAGGTAAAGACAAGCCCACACAAATATTGACACAACATTGATGACATGAGAAAATGAAAGGAAAATTAATGCAAGTATATTGTTTAACTATAATAATGAAAGAGGGAAGAAAGCTGGCGAGGTGAGTCTTTCTAAAATACTTGCTGAACAACATTAGTATGTAACTTTAATGACATGCAAAAAATGAAATAATCTATGTAACTCAGTTGTTTCAGCTGTAAGATTTTACAATACCTCTTATAGAGATAGTAATGTCCAAATCTCTATCTTCTCACCTTTAGTCCTTCCTGAACATTTTATACCTCCACTGAGGGCCAGTTTACGATGTTACACACTTGGAATAGTACCTTAACACCATGAGTAGTCCCAACGAAGTCAGTGGAATTACTTATGGAAGAACATACTATTCAAGCTCTAAATAAATCCCACTTTAAATAAAAAGTTTAAGGAGGGATGGACATGACCCACAAAGTTCAGATCTGAATCTTGATCAGGCCTTCCCAAAGGTGTTTATACACCTCTACCCCGATATAACGCGACCCGATATAACACGAATTCAGATATAACGCGGTAAAGCAGTGCTCCGGGGGGGGTGGGGCTGCGCACTCCGGGATCAAAGCAAGTTCGATATAACGCGGTTTCACCTATAACGCGGTAAGATTTTTTGGCTCCCGAGGACAGCGTTATATCGAGGTAGAGGTGTATGTGGAGGCTTGTTCCCTTACACAGCTGGAAGCTAATTTGATAGGGAGAGGGGTGGCTTGGACCTAGAGTTCCAAAGATCCACACAGATTGTGAACTCTCGGTGTGATCCTGCTAACATTGATTACCAGATTTTTCAAACATCTTGATTTGGACACATCTAAATGTTTTGTTTCAATAATGTCAAAACATAATATAAAATATGCTACACTAAATAAACCCTAGGCTACCATAGGTCTTTAACTCTATCTGCTAACGTGTGAAAACTATGAACTTAATTTGTCTTCTCTAGGATTGTACCTCCTATTAGTTACCACATTTTAGCTAACACAAATTAGGAACACACCTTTTTTCATAGTGAGACATCAACCAGGAGCCTGAACTGGAGAAGGGCTCATTGCTGACAACCCTTAATAGCAAAACTCAGTAAAAATTTTCCATGGTCTTTTAAGAGATTCATAGATATGAAGGGACCATTTCATCATCTACTCTGACCTATATAGCACAGGCCATAGTATTTCACCTTATTACTGGGCTCAATAACTTTCCATCATGGATATCCATCATTATTTTGGAAGCCTGAGTGGGACAAGAACTATGTTGAATTTATTTTAATCTAACCCCTGAAAATCAAATCAAATGGACTATTTCCATTGTTTTTTATTTTCATTTCCTTTTCTGTCTCTCCCTCTTTTCACCTAGATTATCCTTTCTATAATACAGGTCAGACCACATGAGTGCAATTCTCAAGTACTGCTAACTAGTCATTGTATTTCTTCTAATCTACATGAAAAAGACCAAATCGTTTAATAATTCAGGACACACTTTTATCTGTGTTGAAGCAAGCCTTCAGAGTGATTTAAACAATTGAAAATGATATATAATTAACTTCACTAAAATAGTCAGCAGAATAAAAAATGATTCACAAGACTGGGTGCAAGGCACTAGCTATTAGTTTTAGAAAGTCGTTCTGTATTTCCTCAGTCAAGGCTCAGTGACTGTATGTTTGGGATTGATCAGCTGTAAGGAGCCCCTGTATTCCTCTGTGGAGCTACCTCTATCTCCAGAGCCTGCATGCGGAATGGGGGTCGGGGAGGGGAGAAGAGAAGAAGAGTAGCTGCCAGTAGTATGGTGTTTCCCCTGTTCTGCCCGTGGTCGGGCAGGGGGAAGGAGGGACTGGGCAGCACCCTGAAGGGGTGCATACCCGTAGCCTCCTGGGCTGTTACTCTTCTCACAAAGGTGAATGGGGAGTGGGTAGGGAAGGGGAATGGATGGAGCTTTGTCTCCATCTTCCCAGTGTCCCTGCCAGCAGGACTTTAATTCTCATACAATATTTCCTGGAGCCCCCCCATAACTCCCATTTGGGGCTCTGGGCTTCAGCTGGTTGGTGGGGGTCTCGGGGCTTTAGCCCCATGATGTGTGTGTGCGTGTGCTGGGGCTTGGGGCTTTGGTCCTGCAGGGCGGGGGGCGCTGGGGCTTGGGTCTCCAGCCCAGGAAGGCGTGCCAGGGCTCAGGGCTTCAGCTCTGTGAGGTGTGCTGGGGGTCAGGGCTTCTGACCTGTGGTTTAAAAAATATTTACTGGAGCTCTGCTCAGGACAGCTCTGCCTGAATTTAAGGCTTGCCTGCCCGTGCAGAAGGGAAACTAAGCTATGCCACAAAAGGGCTAATGTAGACTTTTTTGCCCAGTGGAGTAAGAGAGAAGCATTTTGACTCAGAATTCTAGTATGTTTTCTGTCCTGCTCCTAATGCAGGGGCAGTTATGTGCTTCCATTACTCAGATGGATTGCAAAGTGCTCACAGTATTTAGTGATACATTTACATAATGAAATGATGCACTGCACTTCATAACTGGAGCTGGGCAATAACGTAGAGGGTTTCTCACAAACGTTTGTTTGAAGTTATAAATGAATTGCCCTTCAGCCATGTCTGTGCCCTTTCTGTGTTGACTTCCTGTGAATATTCAAGCCATCCAATTTTTGGGCACAGATATTTGGTGAAAGTGAATTTCAAGTTGTTGCACAAGGAGTTCTTATGTAGCCAGCTGTTCAGTGTGCGTTACACATCCATTGTGTGCCTGATCTATGCAGGCTTGGAGCTTAGTCCTTTAACTCACACTGTTGTTATTATTCATTTACCATGAATTATTTACCATAATGCCCATAATACCATTTTTCATGGATCTGAAGCCCATTGTACTGTGGGCTGTACAAACACAGTATAAAAAGATGGTCCCTACCTCAAATGGTTTACAGTCTAAGTGTAGGACAAGAGACAACAGATGGATACAGTCAGACAGTGAAGTACAAGGAAACAATGCGACAGTATTGGTGAGACTGACAGGCAGTGGTATCATCGCATCAACAGCCTAACAATTGTCACATTTTTGGTAGTCATGGTAGCAAAGGAGTGCTTTAAGGAGCATTTCGAAATAGCATAATGAGGTAGCTTTGTGGATGTTTACAAGGGCTCCTCCCAAGCCTGGGGAGAAGCATGAAGTTCTGGGGTCATCCTCAAAGGACAGCCGAGATAATAGTGATGACACTTACCTGTTCACCGAATAAGGGAACAGAAACATTACATGTATAGCAAAGCTAAAGCAAAAAAATAAATTTAAAAAAAGTTTTTTTGAATCTTTATGAACTTTTGGGGATAGTAGAACAGGAAGTTTTGATCACTGTCCTTGATCCAGAGGACCAATTAAAAATAGAGCTTGGTAACACTTTGTATACCTGCTGGTGAGTGAGTTACAGAGCAGCCTCTTCTGTACTGGTCCACAGAGGATATGAAGTGTTACAGCCCCTCGTTACAGAGATTTAGCTCAAGCTAGCATACTGCATGCTGTTACAGCTGGAGGTCTCCAGTTTAATCTCCTAAAATGGTTCTTGTAACATTTGTTTTGTCATGAGAATGTCAAAGTACTTTATCATTAAAGATGCTTGATATTTTTAATTAAAAACTTGCTTCTTGGATGAAAATGCCCTTTTTCACAAATGAAAAACTTTTGCAGAATATAATTATTATCTTTTAATTTTCAGATTTGGTGATGACAGTTCTGAAAACTTACACATTTTTAAATTTTTTTGAATAAATCTTTGTTTTATTCTGTTCTTTTTTCCTCCTTTCTCTTCCTATTTTCCTTTCCCACTTTTTTCTCAGTGGCACAATAGAAAAATGGTAAAAAGTTCGGGGTGGGGGGGGAACTGTAAACAACACAAAGCGTTTGGTTTCTTTTGATCAAAATACTGGAAAAAGTGATTTTTTTCATGAAAATTGTTGAGAAAATTAATTTTTAAAAATTATTTTTGTGGAACATACTTACAGTTTTCCAGCCTTCACAATAAGTAATTAAACTTCTCAACACTCAGTAGAAAACTACTACAAAGAAATAAACTGAAGAACAGAGAGATTAAGGCCAAGTTTTCCAAAAGTGATCCCTGTTCGTGAGTAGCAGAGTTTCTTGGGGCCTGACTAGAGACACTATTGCCCAGATCCTCAAAGGTATCTAGACACCTGTTTCCCATTGATTTCAGTGGAAGTTGGGAGCCTAAATACCTTTGTAGGATCTGGGCTGGCGGACCTCATCTTCAGGAGTTTAGAGTAACCTCAACTGAAGTTAATGGGAGCTGCAGTTATTCAGCACCTCTGAAAATCAAGCCCAGCATGTTTCAAGTTAGATATAAAAAAGTGAGACAGCCAAAATTAAAGGAAGTTGGAAAATGTCAGTGAATTGCACAAAATCAGACCTTGATTGACGAAGTCCATGGCCTTGTTAAGAACAGAACCCAGCAGTACTAGACTCTTAACTCCCTGGCCCCTCATTAAACTTCCTCTCATGGATGGAGTTAGCACTAGCAATAGCAGTCTGCCTCTTAAAGAAAACAAGTAAAATGAGGCTAAATTGGGAAAGAGAAATAAATCACAAACTTTTTCCAGAAAAAGTGGAAGGGTAATAGTGCTAACCGTCACAGAAAATGTAAATCTTACCTCATGGACCAAATCCCAATGGACAATGATGATATTTTATGCATAAGTCTTACAAAACAAAACATTCATAAAATTGACAAGACAAAGATATAAGGAACCATGTTCATAGCTTTTGGGAATGTTTCATATGTCCCTCTCTTCTCTCCTTGGCCCTTCCCATCCCATCCCACCACTTTTCCATCACCTCTTGTCTTCCTTATTCTCTTCTTTGCCATCTTCCATTCTCAGTTTTGTGCTTACTCTCCTACTGGACTAACCCATTGAACAGACTTGTCCTCATTCCCCAAGTACACTCTCTGTCCTTCAAATCATATTTAATATGCACTTATGTGAGCAGTTCCTTCTCATCATCATTAGCAATCCCCATACCCTCTCCTGAACACTTATCCTGCGGCTAGTGGGTTGTTTTGTTCTCGTTAGATTGTAAGCAATTTTAGGCAGGGATTGCATCTTACCTATGTTGGTAAAGTTCCATGTAATTTATGTTTAAGAAATTATTTATAATAATCAATAGTTTTCTGGCCTCATATCAGAATATCAATGCACAGATCATTTCAGGGATACATACTATTAACTTTCTCCACCCATTACTTATCCATTTGATGGCTACTGCTTTATTTCCAGGTTTGGGCTGGGATATACAAACCCCACAGTGGGCTGGAAGGGGTTAAAGGACAGTACTGAGCCCAGGTAGCCCTGTCCCTCCAGCCCGGCCGAGCATGCTCCAACTTGAGACAGAGTTGAAAAGGGAGTGACCCAGCTCAGGAGGAGACTGGGGAAGAGTACACACCTACCCTGAAGGCTTCTGACCAAGGGGATAGAGAAGCCTCCTTTAGGGAACAGTACTGTACACTGAGCCTAGTTGGGGCTGACGATTTGGTTTCTTTTTCATTTTCTGTTTTTTCTTCTCTGGGGCTATAAGCTGAGGAAAGAAAGCAGCGATAGGAGGTTTACCCTAACCAGGGAGGGTAACTCAGAGGGCCTCCTTGGAGGCCAAACCCCACTGATCCTCCTAGGGCACTGGGTCAGAGCCTGGTGGATTGGGTGGGTGTTAACCACTAAGCCATCCAGCCCACCACAGACCCTGTTACAGGCTGACTCTGGAAACACAGGTCTTGAAATAAATACATTTCTTGGTCTTTTGTGTTATTTCCTTTCTGATGGGAAGGTGGAGGTACAAGAAATCTTATTGGAGATGCTATTTCCTCCGCAATTTTTTTCAGTCTAAAGAGGAGGAATTCAAGGGTGAATTTGGTCCAAGAGGTTCGGATACATTTCAGTTGAGCATCTTAACTTTCAAGTCAAACCTCTAAACTTTTTGAGAATTAATCATTAGTTTTTGATAGCATAAGAAAAAAGTTTATTACAGCATAAGCAGAAAATTACAGTTTTAGAACATTTTGACACAACAAGTAGCAGTGAACTTCTGAACTTGCAGACTCCTGAAAAACGGCATGAAAAGACTTTCAAGAAATAGCAACAATGAACGTTCACTTTAAAGCTGACATGAAGCTTTTTAAAAAAGGATGAACACTTCACCATCTATGAAAATCAGAACACACAGGAATAATTGTATGCTTTTCTATGCTTTGTATAGAAAGAAACCTTTCTTCAGCAAAATTAGAATGAATCTCTCATGCCAGAAATTTAAAGCTGTTGTAATGTTCTGTATAGCCCATTTTTTCCTCTCTTCTTTTGTTGTTTTTTCCCCCTGTTTTGGGATTTGCTTTGAATATCTTTCAATGAGAACCTCCATAGATGTCAGAATCAAAATCATAACAACTGTGCATAAAGGCTCCTGGTACATTGTTCGTTATTAACCACTTGGTTTCTGATCCAAAGCCCATAGAAGATGGAATCTCTTCAGCAGGGCAACACAAAAATGATGTACAACCACCTTCCCTATTGCCTCCATCTCCCCAGGTCTTGTGCAAAATTCAGATTGTATGGACCCAAGGATCAGGTCCTTTATGGTCTGTACTGTAACTTACTGTATATAAGGCATTATAGCTTGTATTGTATTCATTGACTATAATAAAGCATGAAAGCAGTAGCAGACTCATGGACAGCTATACATGGTGCAATCATTAGAGGGGGACAAAGCTACCCGCAACCAGCTTGCGCTAAAAAGAAAGATGATATTTTAAGTACAAGCATACTGCCTTTCCAGACATTAATGCTTGATTTTTTAAAATCTTGTAATATTTCCATACTGCTAGCTGGATTTTGTGTATGTTCGTACATATAAGGTTTAGAAAGCTTTTAAAAATATATTGGTACAATTTTTCATAGCCCTCTGCCCATAAAGCTCGACTGCCATAGTTTACCAAAAGGAACAATGTACAGGCTTTGGAGGGCAAGAAAAATGATCACCAATGGGCCATAGCCTCTGCTTCTGTAAGTCAACATAGTTTTCTTGACTTCAGTAGAAATATGCCAATTTACACCAGCTGGGGATAAGGCTCAGTACTTTTCAGAAGCCTGTAACATCTACAATAACTCATCTCTATATAACAGTGTTGCAGTTTTTAAGTTCTGGTATCTTGGGACCTACTACACTAGAGCTGGAAATGAGTGCTGCATATGGCTCTGTATATATGATTCATTATTTATACGCTGAAATACTAAGTATTGTCTATGGGCAGGAGAGGAAACCGACACACAGCATATTGTTCTATAAATATACAAACTCCTACTATGGATGTAACCGACATTCTATGGTTCCAAAGAGACTATTAGGGTGTAATGTGTTTGTAATCTTCAGATTTAAATTCCCTCAACAGAGTATTTGTGATAAGGAGGGGATGCAGCCCATGTGACTGTACTTACTCACACAAAGATCCCAGATAAAGGAAACATCTCCTCAGATGGTACATCGTCTCATACTTCCATTGAAATTGAGGCTTTATTTTAACGGTACATGTGCTTAAGATTGTTGCCAAAAATGTACATTAATCGTTCTGAATTTTCTCACTGAAGTCAAGAAACTTGGAGTCAAGGGGGATGTGGAGGATGTAGCTCATCTCATTATGTAGACATGATGGCCCATATTTTTGAACTTGGGTGCCTAAACTTAAGCTCCTAAATCTCATATTAAGCACCTAAATAAAAATGCCTGCTTTTCAAAGGTGTTGATCATCTGCTTTTCCCATTCACTTCAATGGGATTTGGGGTTTCTCAGCACTTCTGGAAAACAGGCTTAGTATATTTAAGAACTTAACTTTAGGCACCAAGTTCTAAAAACCTTGACCCTTGGCTCCAGTTGTGCCTCAGGTGCACGTGCACAGATCATCTCGATTCCAATGAGAAATTCACAGGTGTCTCTTTGGACAGCATATGCCACAGCACTTAACCTCCCACACTCATCTTGAATCTTTAAAATGCTTTGAAATAAAGGAGTGAATTGTGGCAAGATTGGAAGATCTCCTTTCTGAATTTGCCTGCATTTTGTGGTTTTAAGTCTAATCTTCAATGTTTTAATTTTTGCATCTATCTGTTTGACTGATCCTATGATGAGAACATAAGAATGGACATTCTGGGTCAGACCAAGGGTCCATCCAGCCCAGCATCCTGTCTGCCGACAGTGGCCAATATCAGGTGCCCCAGAGGAAGTGAACCTAACAGGCAATGATCAGGTGATCTCTCTCCTGCCATCCATCTCCACCCTCTGACAGACAGAGGCTAGGGACACCATTCCTTACCCATCCTGGCTAATAGCCATTAATGGACTTAACCTCCATGAATTTATCCAGTTCTCTTTTAAACCCTGTTATAGTCCTAGCCTTCACAACCTCCTCAGGCAAGGAGTTCCGCAGGTTGACTGTGCGCTGTGTGAAGAAGTTCCTTTTATTTGTTTTAAACCTTCTGCCCATTAATTTCATTTGGTGGCCCGTAGTTCTTATATTATGGGAACAAGTACATAACTTTTCCTTATTCACTTTCTCCACACCACTCATGGTTTTATATACCTCTATCATATCCCCCCTTAGTCTCCTCTTTTCCAAGCTGAAAAGTCCTAGCCTCTTTAATCTCTCCTCATATGGGACCCATTCCA
Source organism: Platysternon megacephalum (assembly GCA_003942145.1). Lineage (NCBI taxonomy): Eukaryota > Metazoa > Chordata > Testudines > Platysternidae > Platysternon > Platysternon megacephalum. Next base: position 254,249 of record QXTE01000181.1, read on the forward strand.
AACCCCTAATCATTTTAGTTGTCCTTCTCCAAACCTTTTCTAACACCAGTATATCCTTTTTGAGATGAGGAGACCATATCTGTACGCAGTATTCGAGATGTGGGCGTACCATGGATTTATATAAGGGCATAAGATATTCTCCATCTTATTCTCTATCCCTTTTTAAATGATTCCTAACATCCTGTTTGCTTTTTTGACCGCTGCTGCACACTGCGTGGACATCTTCAGAGAACTATCCACGATGACTCCAAGATCTCTTTCCTGATTAGTTGTAGCTAAATTAGCCCCCATCATATTGTATGTACAGTTGGGGTTATTTTTTCCAATGTGTATTACTTTACATTTATGCACATTACATTTCATTTGCCATTTTGTTGCCCAATCACTTAGTTTTGTGAGATCTTTTTGAAGTTCTTCACAGTCTGCTTTGGTCTTAACTATCTTGAGCAGTTTAGTATCGTCTGCAAACTTTGCCACTTCACTGTTTACCCCTTTCTCCAGATCATTTATGAATAATTTGAATAGGATTGGTCCTAGGACTGACCCTTGGGGAACACCACTAGTTACCCCTCTCCATTCTGAAAATTTACCATTTATTCCTACCCTTTGTTCCCTGTGTTTTAACCAGTTCTCAATCCATGAAAGGATTTTCCCTCTTATCCCATGACAACTTAATTTATGTAAGAGCCTTTGGTGAGGGACCTTGTCAAAGGCTTTCTGGAAATCTAAGTACACTGTGTCCACTGGATCCCCCTTGTCCACATGTTTGGACTCTTCAAAGAACTCTAATAGATTAGTAAGACATGATTTCCCTTTACAGAAACCATGTTGACTTTTGCCCAACCATTTATGTTCTTCCAAGTGTCTGACAATTTTATTCTTTACTATTGTTTCAACTAATTTGCCCGGTACTGACATTAGACTTACCGGTTTGTAATTGCCGGGATCACCTGTAGAGCCCTTTTTAAATATTGGCGTTACATTAGCTATCTTCCAGTCATTGGGTACAGAAACTGATTTAAAGTACAGGTTACAAACCATAGTTAATAGTTCCGCAATTTCACATTTGAGTTCTTTCAGAACTCTTAGGCGAATGCCATCTGGTCCCGGTGACTTGTTACTGTTAAGTTTATCAATTAATTCCAAAACCTCCTCTAATGACACTTCAATCTGTGACAATTCCTCAGATTTGTCACCTACAAAGGATGGCTCAGGTTTGGGAATCTCAGGATGGCTCAGGTTTGGGAATCCTCAGCCGTAACATCCTCAGCCGTGAAGACTGAAGCAAAGAATTCATTTAGTTTCTCCGCAGTGACTTTATCGTCTTTAAGTGCTCCTTTTGTAACTCGATCATCCAGGGGCCCCACTGGTTGTTTAGCAGGCTTCCTGCTTCTGATGTACTTAAAAAAACATTTTGATCCTATAGATACTGCTTGACTGACTGACAGTTTATATGCTTTCAGAATTCTTTTCTCCAGGATGGATTACACACATTAAATAGCTATTTATGACAACACTTTAGATACCTGGCTTGTCAAAACTTAAAGGTGTGAATCTGTTACAGGGATTATATATATATTTTGCTTTGATCTTTCCATTGACAGCTTTACTGACTTTGAATAATTTACATATGTAAAATGCATAGGAACAGTACTTTTTAATAGATATAGACACAACATTTAATTATTTACTATTTCAGTGAGGTAATAGTAAACCAGTTAATATTTGTTTGTTTAGCCGCAGAAACAATAATTACAGAGGTTTGAAACAATACATTTAGCTTCTAATTGAAATAGTTTTGCACTCGGTTGAAGTGTCTGTCCCTTATATCCACAGTTGTCACTACCAAAGAATTTCATTATCTTGTGAAGATCAAAATACATTGCATTGAGGTTGACCATAAATGCACAAGAAACAGATTAATGGAATTCTGCATGGCAGCATGTGTGTGTGTCTGTCTGTCTGTCTGTCAGTTTTCTCAGAAGAATCTGATACTGCTCCCAAGGAAGTCAATAGAAAAGTTCCCTTTGCACTACTAGTAGTTCAACCATATTAGCAATAAATAGCATTATAGAAATATGTGCATTTAAAATTAAATGATTGTTTTGATTGTTTTGAACCCAGAAAACCAGACTATACTGAACATCATGTGCACATAGAACACAGTTCTCAAATACTTAACAATGGTTCCTTTTTTATAAATTAAATTAAAAGCTATTCAATGGCTAAAGACAGCACAAATTGTCACTTTTGCTCTCATGTAGAATTAAAACTGTGCACAAGGACAAGTCCTTTACATCATAGTCTGTCTGTTGTAGGATTAAATGTTTCTCTAGCCCTTCTCATATGGGAATCTCAGCAATGAACACATTAAATATGCAAAAACAAATTAAATATACAACAAGGTGTTATTCTAGTTTCCTCTGTGGACAGTGGAGTGTGAATTATAGTGGATATTTGTGTTTTTATGTATATTTAATATATATAATGTAAATATATGTATAAATACAGTTTTATTGTTGCTTTTCCTGGGGAATAGCTTTCCTGAGAAGGTGAGGCATAAATTTAGCTCTAAATGCAATCTCACGATGGTACTGCTGTTGACACAGTTTGATGTTAATTGGTTACAGGTCAAGAGACATTCTGTAAGTATGATGTAGGGCCTGTTAGGAACCTCTTTTTCCATGTTAGATGCCTGGTTTTCAGTGAGGGCTCTAGAGTTATCTAGGAGCAGTTTAACTGCAGTACTTTTCAATCAAGACAAAAATATATCCATATTTTCCTGAAAGACAAAGAGTTCAATGCTTCTAATGCACAGAAGGTTAAGAGTAATACTCCCTGTTTCCTTTCCCATTCATGAAAGAATCAACTTGACATGAGAACCCTCCTCCTTGTGTTCAATGATTTTCATCTTCAAATTCAAAGAGCATTATTTATAATTCTCTGCAGCTTAATTTTATCCCATTTAACTCCCAGAAATAGCTGCTCTACTCTGCACTTTCTCAAAGTACCTGGGAGTGGAAGTGAAGCGTTTCCTCCAGGAGTTGGAAACCAAACCATGCTCATTAACTCGCACTGAGCAAATCCACCAGAGCCCCCTTTTCACAGGAGCTGCCAACACTCTCTCTGTTCCCCTTCCTTCTCATAGCAGAGATGTGGGTATACCCAAAAGATGATAATGGGAAGATAGGGCAGGGGAGTGAGAAAGAGAAATTTTAACAAAGGGCAGAATTTTATTTATAATAATCCTGATGCAATACTGAGGGGCTGTATCGCCTCCTTTAATACCATTTAAGGTACAGCTACAGGGCAGCTGGGAGCAGGCTCCCCTCACAGATACATGTCAGCTCTCCTGTAGTGAGCTTGCTATAACTAGCAATGTACTGGGGGGGCAGCTTAGGGTAGCAGCCTGAGTACAAACTCACCCAAACCACCTGAGCCTCCGCACTGCTATTTTTAGCACACTAACTCCACTAACTCTGCTCAAGGCTTCCCATGTCTGTCTAACCATGTTTGAAAGCATGTTCATACTTGCCATGTAGACATACCCACTGCCCCATCCCCATCATTTCAACTCACGTGTGTGCGCAGGATTGGAGGAGTTTAAGGGCTGAAGTATGCCATGGAGTTCAACTCCATCACAGCAACCTGCACAGTGGGATAAAGGCTGGTCTTTGGCTGCGGTTTCTACTAGCCTTTGCTCCCACACACGATGGATCACTGAGCCTGCATGATCAGTTATGAAGCAGCCTGACTGTCATTCAACAGCTTTGTGGAAGCTTTTACCTAGTGTGACTGTATTCCTCTCCACTAGCCTCTGTCTACCTGTTGTCCTTGTGAACTCCTCATGGTAAGGATAGTCCCTTCTAGGATGTCTGGGAAGCATGTGATGGGTTATACTGCTGATAGGGGGAACAATTCCAGTCACCAACTCAGATGGGCTTCTTCTGTGTCCAAACCTGCCTACTCAGGGTAAACATACTTCCCTGGCTCATAAAGTCTAAGTCAAGCAGACGCCCACGGGGAAAGGAAGAAAAGTTATGATATTAGGAATCCAAAACAGCGGCGTCCTCTGGACAGGTTATTCCAGTACAGATGGTTGAGAGAGAGCTATCTTACAAATCAATAACTGGATTTTTTCCTCAGAACATTGCCTTACTTTTCCTGAAGGAGGAAACTAAAATAAGAACCACGTCATATCTTTAGTCATTGAAAGCGGTATGTGGTAGCATATGCCACAACCTTCTGATTAGGCATTATCTCCTCTCCCAGTTCTACCCAGAGAATGTGGGTTCTGCTGCTTCTGCCAAGACAGATTAGCTCATTTCTGGCTGCTTAATGGCAGCAAAAGCTTGAAGCCAGGTGCATTTTTGCCAGATTTTATGTTTAATTACAAAAATGTTGTACAGATCCACTAGTCTGCCTCTCCCAACATCATCAATCTCCCCAAAAGTGTCCTACAATCCATTCTAAAATTTACATCTTAGATATTAGACAGTCCCTTTAATTCATTTCCCTCAATACACCCCTCAAGAAACCCCAATATACTAATAAAATGGATGACATACAGATGTTTAAGTACTTCCCTGTGGCCTGAAACACAATATGCCAGGTAATCATCTAATGATCTAGACTGGAGCTGTTTAATTACTGCAAGATATGACTGAGTGCACCTGCTAATCACAGCTGAGTTTATTAGGATCCCCTAGCCATTGACGTGATTGGTAATCTCTTGTTCTCTTTTAAACACTGGGTACCACCTCCTATATGATTATGATGTCCACACTAAACAACCCATCAAAGGCTCACTTTGAAAATCTGATAGCTATACACAACTGAAATGCCTATTGGATAGGGCTGAGAGCCGGCTGTCATGGTGTATCTCTAATCAAACCCTGTGTGAGCAGCCTATGGTCATAATAATGCTTAGCACTCAGACAAGCAGTGCGCACACATTCATTTATTAATCCTCACATCACCTCGGTGAGGGAGATGAATATCTATTGACTCCATTTCACAGATAAGGAAATATTGGGAAAAGTACTTTGATAAAAGCTAATGCCCAAGGAACCTTACGGGACGCAATATAGGTCCCAGTGAAGTCAATGGCAAAACTCCCATAGAATCCAAATGGGGTAGGATCAGGCCACTATAAAGTACTAATTCAACAGATGACTGTCTAGACTGGATGTCTGCAGTTCAGATGTTTTAGAGTCCTCATGTCCACTGGCAGGATTTGTGCAGCAGTATGCAAATTATGGGCCTGTCTTGTTTTCTTCTTTGCTTCTTCCAGTTTTCCTTCTATCTTGTTCCTCTCTGCATGCATTAGAGTTTAGGATAATCTTGAATATGTTCCAGATTATTCTGTCTAAAAGAAGGTGGTTGTGTGGAAAATAATACTGCTCATACTTAGCACGCATGTATCTCAAAGTGTTTTACAAAGCAGGTAGGCATCATTACTATAGGTAACATAAGCACAGAGATCCCCATTAAAGAGTTAGCATTCATCCTCACTTATGGGGAACTGACATTCGGTTATTACTGAATATATCATATTCTGTTATTGAAAGTCTCTGGTGTGTGTCAACAGCTGCTGGGTGGAAACTGAGGTTATATGCTGATTTTATTAATGCTGATCATAGACCTATATGAAGAATAAGTTTTAAACCATTCATAAGGCAATTCTGGGTATTCAAGCTCCCTTTTAATTCATGGCAAGAAGGATCAAGCTTCTTGTGCGTACAGCCCTTAAAGAATAAAGATTCCTTCCCCCCCCCTTAAAGAATGTGTAGACCTAAATCCAGCAAACACTCGTGAAATACTTTGCTAAACACAGTATGGTGGTGGAAGCAGAGATATTGCACTCGGGCTCCAGATTTACTCTTCACGAGAACCCAACAATTGTATTAGCACCAATAAAGCCCCTTGACACAGTGCACAAGTGGTGGGTCTCTGATATGAAATAAAAATGGCATATGGTTCAGCAGCACTCACTGCAGCCACAGCAGCACCACCTGCAGTTTCCCCACAGACATTTTGAGCATTCCTAGTAATAGGATACTGAAGAGGGAGGGATAGCTCAGTGGTTTGAGCATTGGCCTGCTAAACCCAGGGTTGTGAGTTCAATCCTGGAGGGGGCCACTTAGGGATCTGGGGCAAAAATTGGGGCAAAAAATTGGTCCTGCTAGTGAAGGCAGGGGGCTGGACTCGATGACCCTTCGGGGTCCCTTCCAGCTCTATGAGATAGGTATATCTCAAATTAAAAAAAAAAAAAGAGTAAAACATCTCCAGCCCTCTCCAGGACCATGCTGCGGGAATGGATTGCACTTTAGCTGCTTTGATGCTGCCAGATGATGTGAAATAACAAAGCAAGCAGCCAAGATGAGCAAACAAATAGGATATTAAAGAGCTTATTCATATGTGCTGCCTTCCTTCCCATTTGTCACTGTTTCATCCCACCTACTGGTACTGCTGCAGAAAAAGATTCTCTCAATGAGATGCCTTCCAGGCACTGTTGGCTCTCAGATACTACAAGTGAATATCAATATCTGGTTTGCATGGCCTAAATGTATTTTAAACAAGACATTTCCAAATTATTACAGTGTTGCCGTATTCTGTGCTCTACAGAACACCAGTTAAAGGTCTGTCAGCATTTCCAATGTGCTCTGAGGTTCATAATTCCATTGTAAAAATTCATTCCAAGCTGAAGACTGGCATGTAAGGGCTCAGACCGGCAGCACTTTTTTTCTTTAACAATCTTGAAGAACTAAATAATTTAGCAGTCAATGTACTGAGTGTTAATAAAATATTGCCTCTGTCATGTAAGAGTGCAAGACACTGGGATGTAGAAAAGCTATTTCAAGACCACGTACACACACAGCTCTTTAGTGGCTCTGTGAGACAGGGGGAAGCTGAGGAGGAGGAGTTCAAGCAGGGGTTTCAATTGCTATGCGCCAATGGGGTCAGTTGCCTCTCTCCTGACCTTGGTTTACCTCCCTGACTCTTTCGGGACATATGTCCCATTATGTCTTCCACTTTTTGAGCACTTTCCCCCCCCCCCCCCCCCCCCCCCCCCCCCCCCCNTAATGTTCTATATGCTGACAAAACTCCCCCCCCCCATTTTTCTCAGACAATGCCCTGTGCTCAAGCCCTAAATATGGGTGCACAAAGTTTTCAGTAGTCCAAGTCTCCTACTGCTACTTTAACAGCTTTGTAGCTGGAGTAGGTGCTTGTAAGCTTAGGAGCCCTGAAGGAAGGTGCTTTGCCACTCATATCAATCATAGAAGGACTCTAAAGGTTTTCAGGGGTTAGACCACTAGGGCATAACATGGTCAAATACACTTGAGTGGACTGACATTCAGTCTAGCAGAGGACAATAGTCAGGGCCGGCTCTAGGCACCAGCGCTCCAAGCATGTGCTTGGGGCGGCACTTTCCAGGGGGCGGCATTCCGGCTCCTTTTTTTTTTTTGCTTGGGGCACAAAAAGCCAGGAGCCGGCCCTGAGCAGAGGTGAGCTGCGGTGGTGGGGGGCACGGGGAGGGCAGCAGGAAGTAACCCTGGGGGAGGGGCAGAGGAACCGCTCCCCCCACCGCCGCAGCTCACCTCTGCTCCGCCTGCTCCCCTGAGCGCGCCGCCCCCGCTCCGCTTCTCCCCCCGTCCCTCCCAGGCTTGCCGCGCAAATCACCTGTTTTGCGGCAAGCCTGGGAGGGAGGGGGGAGAAGCGGAGCGGCGGCGGTGCACGCAGGGGAGCAGGCAGAGCGGAGGTGAGCTGTGGTGGTGGGGGGCGTGGGGAGGGACACAGGAAGTAACCCTGGGGGGGCAGAGGAACCGCTCTCCCCCAGATCACCTCCGCCTCCTCCCCTGAGCGTGCCACCGCTCCGCTTCTCCCCCCTCCCTCCCAGGCAAGCCTGGGAGGGAGGGGTAGGAGGGGCAATGCGGCGCGCCCAGGGTAGGAGGCGGGGCCGGGGATTTGGGGAAGGGGTTGGAATGGGGTGGGGAAGGGGCGGGGCCGGGGGGGGGGGCGTGGGAACATTTTTTTGCTTGGGGCAGCAAAAAACTTGGAGCCAGCCCTGGCAATAGTGACACATACACACTAGCTAATTGGAAAACACAGCTTTTGGGGGGGTTAATTGTTCCTCTATATTTTTATTTAAGGTCTGCACATGTTTCAGGCCTTTGGATTTTAGCAGATAATAAACAGGGTCTGGGATAAAAATGGATTATTACGCAAAGTAAATCATGTCTGGTTTGAACATTGGCCTACTAAACCCAGGGTTGTGAGTTCAATTCTTGAGGAGGCCACTTAGGGATCTGGGGCAAAAATCTGTCTGGGGATTGGTCCTGCTTTGAGCAGGGGGTTGGACTAGATGATCTCCTGAGGTCCCTTCCAACCCAGATATTCTATGATTCTATGTCTCTGGTTATGGGCCTGGTTGTGCAAGCTCCCACTGAACTCAAAGTTAAGCCAACTCAGCCCTGGGATAGGATATAGGTGCCCCATCCCTGTAGGAACTTGGAAGGGGTTAAACCCACTTATTAAGCAGCTCTTTAAGCTGCCAGACCTGGTAGGAAGAGCTGGCAGCTGTGGCTTATTCTGTTGCTGGGAGGAGGAATGAACAGCTGTGCTTCCTCTGTGTGGGAGGCCAATAGGAAGGAAGCAGAGAGTAGCAGGAAAGAGAAAGAAATAAAGGTTTGTAGAAAGGGGGAAGGGTGGCTTTCTACTTGTCCCAGATGAGTGTTAAGTCCTGGTCCAAAAGGACAATACTTCTATTGGAAAATGCAACTACAGTAAGGTTGTTTTTTATTTTGTTTCTGGAGATGGGAAAGCTGACCTATACTTGTGCTATTTTATTTGGGGCCTGTGGCCAATGGGGCACCCTATGACTGAATTATTTCCTCGTTACTGAGATCAGAATGTTTGTATCTGTCTTTCCTCTGGAGCAGACCTAAAAGAGCTGTGACTCACCCCCACCTTCCAGGTTTATAGGGATGCTTCTATTAAGTCCCTTGCAGTTTCAGGCCCTCTGGCTCTTGCTGACAACTTTAACCATATTTTGCTACCTTTGCTAGGCAGCTACAGCAGGTGTTCCCAGATTCTAAATTGTGGTCTGTTGGTAATCCACCAATAACTGAGTTAGCCATATTCTTTTTTGGCAGTCTGGTACTGGAGGCCTGTAAAAACGGCTGGAACCAATTAGAAGGAACCAGCCTAGCTGCCCATACTAGGATACACTGAGCTATAAGGAGAAGAAACAGAAATGGGCTATGTAGGAAAGAATGAAATTCAGAAGCCAGGCAGCCTGTGTCGTTGGTGAGAGGAACAAAACAAGTGATGTTGTAGAATTTTCAAGGAGGGGAAAAGGGTGTGCATGTGTAAACAGAGGGATTGAGAAGATGAAATGGCGAATGAAAGACTAAGACCCTAAATCAGAGGTAGGTAAACTACGGCATGGGACCCTCCTGCCGGGCCTCTGAGCTCCTGCCCCGGGAGGCTAGTCCCTGGCCCCTCCACTGCTGGTCCCCCTCCCCCCACAGCCTCAGCTCGCCCTGGCGCAATGCTCTGGGCGGTGGCCTCCTGGGGCAGCGCCACTGCAGAGCCCGGCCTGACCTGGTGCTCTGTGCGTGGCTGTAGTGCTGCCAGCCACCGGCGCTCCAGGCAGCGCGGTAAGGGGGCAGGGTGTGGGGGGGTTGGATAGAGGGCTGGGGAGTTCGGGGTGGTGGTCGGGGCGGTCAGAGGGTGGGGAACAGGGGGGTTGAATGGGAGCCAGGGTCAGGGGGGCAGTCAGGAAGGGGGGGGTTGGATAGGGTGGCAGGGGGCAGTCAGGGGTGGAGATTCCGCGGGCAGTCAGGGGACAGGGAGCAGGGCGGGGGTGGATGGGGCAGAGGTCCCAGAGGTCAGGGGGTGAGAAGCGGGAGGAGGGAGCGGCGAATGGGGAGGGGGGGGCTGGGCCAGGCCCCCCTCCCCTAACCAGCCCTCCATACAATTTCCAAAACCCGATGTGGCCCTCAGGCCAAAAAGTTTGCCCGCCCCTGTGTTAGAAGGATATAGCTGGTAGATGAGCTGCTCAAGGGGACATATTGTGCATCACAATTGATTTTGTTATGGCTGTTCCAGCTACTGTGTAGACAAGCCCTTAGAAACTGAGGGCTCGTGGCTAATTCCATGCTTCATAAAAGTTGGAATATAACATAATGTCATGTGGCCTAGTGGATAAGGCACTAGATTGGGAGTTGGGAGGTATGGTTTCAATTTCTCCTGGCTCTAAAAGTGTGTGATCTTGGGCAAGCCACTTCACTCCTGTTTTTCCTTCCACCTTATTTTCTATCTTGTCTATGTAGACTAGCACATTTTCAGACCAGCGATTGGTTTCTCACTGTTTGTACAGCACCTAGGAAAATGGGCACTGATCTTTGTTGGGGGCCCCTTGGGGGCTGCTGGACTGCAAATAGGTGTGCACAACTGTATTACTTGTTTTATTATATGCTGTGAGTCACATGTATCCAATTTTCATTTATAATTGTGGCATTTGCAAGGATAAAGTAGGCCTGCTGTTGAACACAGTGGAAATCTAATTTTGACTGGAAAAGCCTGATTTATTTTATTTTATTTTTCCCTCCCAGGGTTACTGAGTACCAACAGCTCCCACTGATTTGAACAAAAGCTACAGGTGCTCAGGGCCTGTGAAAAACTAGGCCCTAGATGTGTCTATTAAAGTGCAAATTATCTTTTTGGATTTCTTTGAGTGCTTTTGAATTTGGTAATGGCAAAAACACTTTTTTTTCACCTTATAATTGTTTGGTCATTGCTTCTCAGTATGAGTACATGATATGTTTTCATACAGAGCTCTGCAAAAAGTACAATGTGGATGCTGGTGGGGAAATAACTTGCACACCATGGGTTTTCCAACAAATACAATAGGGAGTTAAATGCAGTCCTCACATACATCCTGTATATTTTGGATTTCAGGGTGACTAAAACAAAACTTTAGCAAATATGCATTTGTTTCACTTGATTTAAGCAACATGAGCATTCTCTGTCCAGTAGTTTGGTATGCATCTTGGGGAATTGTTAGGCCGAGGAGACTGGAAAAGATTACGTTACACAAGGGGAACTGAAAAGGCAATAGTCAGAAGAAATAAAACATCAAGTTACAAATAATCTCTATTGTAGAAATTGTGCAAGCTACAGTAACTGCTAGGTAAAGGAAACGTTTATGAGCAGCCCTTATGCAGCATCCCATTCTAACGTCACTGACCTTGGCAACATTCGATTCAAAATTTCATACGGATGGAAAAATCCCTGTGGTGTATCATGCACAAATACGCTCTTCTTACTGCTTATCTTTCTTCAATCAACAGAACTACTGTGATCAATGCAAGAAGGATCTCAGTGATGTACCTACTTACAGTATTCAGGGCAATATTCACTGTCCAGTGTGTAAATGTATGGGGTATAATTAGGTGGAATGGAATGGAACAGGACAACTTGGACTAAAAGTCAGAATGTCCTAATAGTGATATCTATTAGGGCTTGTTTACACAAACACACAATTTGTGGGAAGCTGGGGTGTAAATCACCCTTATTGCACAGCAGGCTAGTGCAAGGTAATGTCTCCACTGCAATTAAAAACATGCAGCTGGTCTGTGCCAGCTGACTCAGGCTCATGGGGCTCAGGCTGTTTAGTTGTGCTGTAGGTGCCTGGGATCCTCCCACCTCGCAGGGTCCTGGGCTCTAGGACTTGGGCTGCAGCCCAAATCCAAACACTGCAATTAGACTAATTGCAGGGCTAGGCACAAGTGTAAGATACTAAGCAGTCAGCTGGCCCGGACCAGCCGTGGGTGTCTAATTCCACTGTCCACTTACCTGAAGTGTCTGTGGACCCTGCTGCCATGTACTAACAGTTCCCTAGTGTGCTTTAATCTCTCCCACTTCAAAGCAGAGTAGATTCAAGTATATTAGGGAACTTTTAGTGTGTGGCAGCAGAGTTCGCATGGAGCGCAGGGTAGACTGACTTAGTTCAGCAAGCTGGGTTGTATTTTGTGGGGACAAGTCCAGAGACTGTAGAATAACCTCCCAAGGGTAATGGTGCGAATCTTATGTGACACTTGCATCTAGATTGGAGGCTGCACTAGAAAATGTACTAAAGGGAACCATCCTGCTTTGGCAGGAATATGGACTGGAAATAGTTATGGACCAAAAGCATTAACAGCTCTCTTTTTAGTATCTTTTTTCTGCGCTTCTGCCTTTTGGAGGATTCAACTACAAGAATCCCACTGGTAAAATAAATGGCAGCATTTATTGTTTGCTCATGATATTGATTCTGTTCTTCTTTTGGGATGGAGGAGCCAGGAGGTGTCCTTGGTGTTTCTTTGAGGGTTTAATCCTGTGAGGAGCTAAATGCTTATGGAAACTACCCTTAGTTCCTGCTGAAGTCTGCGGAATATAGCTTAGCAACTTACACTTGTGCTTAGCCCTGCAATGTTTTATATGATCAGGCATGTAGGATATAATTAGGTGGAAATGAGGATGTGAAAGCAGGTACGTCCGGCCATTTGAATCTGCATTCACCTGAGTTGACTATAATAAGGCTTGTCCAACTTCTCACAGTCTACTTGTGTTACGTCCTAGTTGGATGTTAGGTCTTCCGTCCCACATAATATTTCTTTACAGAATGTGTGTACTTTGCTTAACATTCCAATTGCTTTAAGGGGCAAGGGTTAAGGCCCCTTAAACTGTAGGTTGTATGTAAGCGTTGATTCAATAACGTCTGTTGGAAACCACTTTATAGAGAATGGGCCACATCCAGCTCTAGCTTAACCTGGTGCAAGACCAATTGGCTTCAATAACTTTGTGTCTGCTTACCTGAGGGTAGACCTTGCTCTTATCTTCTCAGCAATGCGATGGTGTAGAATTGAGGCTAGCTGTACTGGACTGCTGTGCTGTTCAGTTTATGAATGTGAAATAAGAGACTAGTATGCAGTACTCAAAACCTGGCTTCCTAGCTATCAATTCATAAAACGATGTCATAGAATCATAGAATCTCAGGGTTGGAAGGGACCTCAGGAGGTCATCTAGTCCAACCCCCTGCTCAAAGCAGGACCAAACCCAACTAAATCAGCCCAGCCAGGGCTTTGTCAAGCCTGACCTTAAAAACCTCTAAGGAAGGAGATTCCACTACCTCCCTAGGTAACCCATTCCAGTTCTTCACCACCCTACTAGTGAAAAAGTTTTTCCTAATGTCCAACCTAAACCTCCCCCTCTGCAACTTGAGACCATTACTCCTTGTTCTGTCATCTTCTATCACTGAGAACAGTCTAGATCCATCCTCTTTGGAACCCCCTTTCAGGTAGTTGAAAGCAGCTATCAAATCGCCCCTCATTCTTCTCTTCTGCAGACTAAACAATCCCAGTTCCCTCAGCCTCTCCTCGTAAGTCATGTGCTCCAGCCCCCTAATCATTTTTGTTGCCCTCCGCTGGACTCTCTCCAATTTATCCACATCCTTCTTGTAGTGTGGGGCCCAAAACTGGACACAGTACTCCAAATGAGGCCTCACCAGTGCTGAGTAGAGGGGAATGATCACATCCCTCGATCTGCTGGAAATGCCCCTACTTATACAACCCAAAATGCCATTAGCCTTCTTGGCAACAAGGGCACACTGTTGACTCATATTCAGCTTTTCGTCCACCGTAACCCCTAGGTCCTTTTCTGCAGAACTGCTGCCCAGCCATTCGGTCCCTAGTCTATAGCAGTGCATGGGATTCTTTCGTCCTAAATGCAGGACTCTGCACTTGTCCTTGTTGAACCTCATCATATTTCTTTTGGCCCAATCCTCTAATTTGTCTAGGTCCCTCTGTATCCTATCCCTACCCTCCAGCGTATCAACCACTCCTCCCAGTTTAGTGTCATCTGCAAACTTGCTAAGGGTGCAGTCCACACCATCTTCCAGATCGTTAATGAAGATATTGAATAAAACCGGCCCCAGCACCGACCCTTGGGGCACTCCACTTGATACCGGCTGCCAACTAGACAAGGAACCATTGATCACTACCCGTTGAGCCCGACCATCTAGCCAGTTTTCTATCCACCTTACCGTCCATTCATCCAGCCCATACTTCTTTAACTTGCTGGCAAGAATACTGTGGGAGACTGTATCAAAAGCTTTGCTAAAGTCCAGAAATAGCACATCCACTGCTTTCCCCTCATCCACAGAGCCGGTTATCTTATCATAGAAGGCAATTAGGTTAGTCAGGCATGACTTGCCCTTGGTGAATCCATGCTGACTGTTCCTGATCACTTTCCCCTCCTTTAAGTGGTTCAGGATTGATTCCTTGAGGACCTGTTCCATGATTTTTCCAGGGACTGAGGTGAGACTAACTGGCCTGTAGTTCCCTGGATCTTCCTTCTTCCCTTTCTTAAAGATGGGCACTACATTAGCTTTTTTCCAGTCGTCCGGGACCTCCCCCGATCGCCATGATTTTTCAAAGATAATGGCCAATGGCTCCGCAATCTCATCGGCCAACTCCTTTAGCACCCTCGGATGCAGCGCATCCGGCCCCATGGACTTGTGCTCGTCCAGCTTTCCTAAATAGTCCCGAACTACTACTTTCTCCACAGAGAGCTGGTCACCTCCTCCCCATACCGTGCTGCAGAGTGCAGCTGTCTGGGAGCTGACCTTGTCTGTGAAGACAGAGGCAAAAAAAGCATTTAGTACACTAGCTTTCTCCACATCCTCTGTCACTAGGTTCCCTCCCTCATTCAGCAAGGGGCCCACACTTTCCTTGACTTTCTTCTTGTTGCTAACATACCTAAAGAAACCCTTCTTGTTACTCCTAACATCTCCGGCTAGCTGCAACTCCAAGTGTGATTTGGCCTTCCTAATTTCACACCTGCATGCCTGAGCAATACTTTTATACTCCTCCCTGGTTATTTGTTCAATCTTCCACTTCTTGTAAGCTGTTTTTTTGTGTTTAAGACGAGCAAGGATTTCACTGTTAAGCCAAGCTGGTCGCCTGCCATATTTACTTTTCTTCCTACACATGGGGATGGTTTGTTCCTGCAACCTCAATAAGGTTTCTTTAAAATACAGCCAGCTTTCCTCTACTCCTTTCCCCCTCATGTTATTCTCCCAGGGGACCTTGCCCATCAGTTCCCTGAGGGAGATGTATCTGTTTTTATTTCAACACTAATAGAAACAAGACTTCTAACCTGGTGTTTTGCAGCAAGCTTGTTGGGATAGAAGGGCTTGGGGGAATTAGTCAGAATAATTTTATATCTCTAAATTCACTAAAGCCCTGCTGATAAAGAGATAACCATGTATGTGAACTATCTTGTTTTTCAGTCAACTATTGAGCTGATGCAAAAAAGGCAAAGTAACACTTTTTGACCAGGTGTAATATGGATGTTATATCCTGCAAAAGTAAGTAGAATCACACTTAAGTTTCCTACAGATTCTAGTAATAAAACAGTAAACCTTTTTCCATATAAAAATTCTATTTTAATAAAGAAACTTTCACCATCCCTCCTTTTTTAGGGGGACAAAACATTGAAAACTGAAATTTTCAATATTAAAAAATGGGGGAGAATTTTTCATTTTCAAAATTTTAAGCAGAGAATTCATATTTTTCTTAAATAGTGGAAACTTTCTTTGAAAAATAACTTGGACGGTGAATTTCCCCTCCTAATTTTAAGAACATTTTTCACTTAAAAAACAAAAATGGTAATAGACACTCTCTTTGACTAGTTCTACTTATTATATATCATTGGATGGATGGTGGCTACCAAAAAGAGCCCTGTGAAAAATAATGTACAATTAAATTACATGCTTAATCTTGGAGGTAAATGTAACTCCCATTAACACTTCGGGGCAGTAGCTTTGCTTTAATAAGGGATGAACAAACAAATCTCGTATTGCTAAATCCACTCACACGCTCCATTTTAAACTTCAAGTCTATACACAGTTTGCTTTGACTTCTACGCTTATTCTGTGGATCATGCATTTTGCTGTTATGTTTTTTTCCTAGATCATTTGCTTTTATGGTATAATCTTTCTGCCCTATTTGTCATTGCTGGTAGGAGGCACAGGCTTCTGAGCCCAAGTGCAATTTCCTCCATAAGAGCAAGAGGGAAACTTGGAGAAATGCTGGACACTTCAGCTTGCTTTATACAGCTGAAGCAGCAGCTGCAACTTAGATAGCAATGAAATTATCTTTAGCTGAAATTAAGTTTCCTAAACTCTTTAGAGGGGGAACTGCTGTAAGTTCCTTGTACTACAGGGGGCATCTGATGCTATTATGCAGTTTTCTCAATGTTCAAACCTCTAAATGTTCTATACACCTTCAGCTCTGTTGTATGTCTGAGTTAATGGTGACCCAAGATTAAATAATTCCAGTTGAGCCTGTTATTTGACAATCAAAGATTCTCTATTGTAGCTTAGTACAGAATACAGAAAGAATAGTTACATTCACACGCTTTGATGTGATGTCTCTTCTTCATTGTAACTGGAGGGATGTGCAGTTTCATTCTCTAGCTAAGTTTCAACACTAGTGTCGTCCTGTATTCACCCATGAAAGCTTATGCTCCAATACGTCTGTTAGTCTATAAGGTGCCACGGGACTCTTTGTTCCTCCACCAAAAGAAACATATGTTCTGATGTCATATCTATACTTTCTCATTTTGCCTGATTTATGCATGAAGGCATCATTATTTACAGCTGAGAGGACTAACGATTCTTCAAGATAATCTTTCAGTGGGTGGGTCTTTGCCCCAATTGTATTTCCCTATGTCCTGCAACAATCAACCCCTATCAGTTTCTCAGGTTTATATATGCTTATGTATTTTTAAGGGGATGGTTCCCAGACTATCTGTAGTTTTATAGGCATTGAGATGCCACAGATTATTAGGTATAGTCTAGTGCATAGAATTCCTGAACAGGGTTACTTATTGGTAAAGGACCAGTGTTCTGGGCCTTAGAATTCAACATATTTGGTTAATATTCGCTATTCCATAGGCTATATAAATGAATCAATACACAGAAAGAAAAGGATTATAAGGGTTAATATTTACTGTCGGCTTTGAATTTGTATTGCTCCAAGAACAAGTGTGTTTAGCAAAAATTTGTCAGATCTAAAGAAGAATGGGAAATCCCCTTACAGAATGGGCTGCCTGGAGGCCAATTTATTGCTTCAAGCTGATTTAAAACTCCTCACTGAAATACTGGCTAACACATCACTTAAGGAGTTTGGCCTATGTTCCATAAATGGTTTCCAAGAGATGTTATCAAATTAACTCTGCTCCATCTTAGCTGAATCATGGTGCAGCAAGCTGCTTCTCACCCAGGCCCACTCTCAGCATTATTTTTATCTAGCAAATAGACATTCTTGAAACTGCCAAATGGAATTCTCTTTGAAGCCTGAAGACTCTAAATCGATGTTAAGGAATTCTTTCTAGAAATAAAGATTTAGGTCTGATTCAGGGTTAAGTCAATGGAAAGACTCTCACTGACTTCATTAGCTATTGGATCAGGCCTTTAGCTGGCACTAGGTTGGGTTTTTAAAAGACAAAGGGATTTAAGTGCATGACTCTCATCAAACTGCATTGGGATTTGAACTCCTAACTTCCTTAGGGTCTCTGCAAAATCATAGCCTACATTTCTACAATCAGTGTACAGGAACCTTGGCCTCCCTTTCTTACATGGTAGAACCTCAATTATGAACACCTCGGGAATGGAGGTTGTTCATAACTCTGAAGAAAACATTACGGTGGTTCTTTCAAAAGTTTGCAACTGAACATTGACTTAATACAGCTTTGAAAATGTATTATGCAGAAGACAAATGCTGCTTTCCCTTTATTATTTTAGTAGTTTACGTTTAACACAGTACTGTATTGTATTTGCTTTTTTTTTTTCCTGCCGCTGCCTGATTGTTTATTTCCTGGTTATCCAAATGTTTCTCTTATCATGATGTCTTCCCACTCCTTTCCATCACTAGTTCCATCCTTGATGCCTCATTTAGCTGCCTCCCACACAAGTGCCTCCATGTCCCTCTTCATGTTGTCACCATAATGATACAGTACTTTCCCTAAACTGGTCCAAGCGTTCAGTGAGTTTCTGGAGAGGCTTGCTTTTTTTTTCTTTTCTTTCATGGCACTCACAGTAAGTGAGTGAGCTGTCTTTGCTTGATGTGTTTTGTTTTTTGAGAGTATACTAAATAACAACCCACCATGACATAGCCATGCCTTAAACTGAATAATCATGTGAGGTTATTGCTGTAAATATTGTCCTTCTCTCCCAATTCTATCCCTATGATGCTGTGTCTACATTTTAGACTGTATGCTCTTTGTTGCAGGAAGTCTATCGGAATCCCTTCAACTTATGGTACATGTTGGATCACCATTGAAAAGAGCAGGCCCACTAACATTCATACTCGCATGGATAGGCTATGGTTTGTTTGGAGTATGCCGGGAGCTAAAGTCATCCTTTGGTTAACTCCTTCATAATCAACAGAATTAACATGAGGGATTATTGGGGCTCCAAGCATTTTGGAATGGTCCGTCTCTTTATCAAGTGAACTAAAGATAACAGGGAAAGCAGAGAAGTTGGAAGAGAGGGCAAGAAACAAAACAAGAAATAGGACTCATAGGATTTGGGTGCCCAATATTTTGATAGGGGAGCACATGAAGGTGTCACACCTTCATACTCCATAATCTTTGTAAATATTCAACTATGTTAAGTTTGACTTAGCACATAGGTACCTTTTGGCTTCAGTTTCTTATTAGGCTTTTATTTAAACACTTGGGCTGTCATTTGATAAATGGTCAAAGGATTTGTGATGTCTCGATTTGTTTTGAGAAATTCATTGATAATTTAGGAACGATGGCACTCCTGGCTGTGTGCCTATGAAGAGGTAAATTACTGTAGCGCTGCTGTGTGATTTGCCTGTATTGTGGGTAATAGTGAAGAGGGAAGAACAGCCACTGTTCAGTGCTACTCACTATTGGATGAAAAGGAGCAAGAAGTGGCTTCATCCCAACCCCATGTGCCAGTCCTCATAGCTGAGCCATCACAGAGAGGGGAGGAAGCTGCATCAGAGAAAGTGCTGGCAAAACATATTGCTTCCCCTCTGCTGCATGGGAGAGACCAAATTGTATTCTGAGTCAGTTTGGTCCCTGAACTGTTCTAGAAGCATCACAGCTATGTTCTGCCCATTACATGGGCCAAATGGCAAGGTGCCAATACAGCCCTTAACGCTTTAAGAACACTTAAAAAGGATATGCGTGTGCCGCTAAAAGGTGCAGAGAGGTGGGCTTCCATGGAAAAGCCCAAGCAAACATGTTTCCACATTCCTTCATGAGGCAGGAGGTGCAGTGGGAACTCCTGAATGAAAACCAAAGAAAGGGATGCAGCTCTCTAAGCCATTTACGTGTCTGCTAGAATGTTCCTAACAAAAATCCACTCGGGAGAAGGCATGCGTGCCTCATTGTTTCCATTGAGTCGCCTCAGTCTATTTAAAAAAGGTGAATTTAGTGCTCATGAAATAGTGCTGATTGACAGCCATACAGACTGACATTCTCTAGCTAGCTCCAGAAAGAGCTCCTACACCCTGTTCCCCATTAATGTGGCGGGATCCCTGCTGTGGATGAGTGAGTAGTTTAGTCTCTGTGCCTATTTGGTCCTCTGCCTTCTCAAATCTAGCAGGAAAGCTGTAAACTATAGTAGTGGTTGAGTGCAGAGGGGCTATGTGTGTGTGAGAGATCCACTAGGAATTGGACCAACAACTCATTTCACATAAATACAGATGATCAAGCTGATGGTTACAATTTTCAGCCACCAACCAGAGCAGATGCAAACCATAACCTAAGGGGGGAAGAAGGTTGTGTAGTTCATTAACCTTTTTCTGGAACAAAAATAGTCCATCTGCCAGCTTCCAATACCTTTTTATTTCCA
This sequence comes from Platysternon megacephalum, assembly GCA_003942145.1. Classification (NCBI taxonomy): domain Eukaryota; kingdom Metazoa; phylum Chordata; order Testudines; family Platysternidae; genus Platysternon; species Platysternon megacephalum. The sequence goes on from QXTE01000181.1 coordinate 274,188, forward strand.
CCCCTCTTATCCTCTCATTAAATGATCACCTGTTTAGATAATTTTAGTTTTTGGATAATTTAACTCTTCTCATAGAAGACGAACACAGGAATGCCACAATACTAAGTCATCCACTGAAGGCATTATTGGTGTAAACCAGGGGTAGGCAACCTATGGCACGCGTGCCGAAGGCGGCACGCGAGCTGATTTTCAGTGGCACTCTCACTGCCCGGGTCCTGGCCACCGGTCCGGGGGGGCTCTGCATTTTAATTTAATTTTAAATGAAGCTTCTTAAACATTTTAAAAACCTTATTTACTTTACATACAACAATAGTTTAGTTATATATTACAGACTTATAGAAAGAGACCTTCTAAAAACGTTAAAATGTATTACCGGCACGCAAAACCTTAATTAGAGTGAATAAATGAAGACTCGGCACATCACTTCTGAAAGGTTGCCGGCCCCTGGTGTAAACTCTAAATGGCATGTGTTATGCAAGAGATCCAGGCTACTCAATCACACACTCACATACAGCCTGATACATTGAATGTCCCTGAAATCAATGGATAGACCCTCTTGGACTTCACCGGGCTTTCAATCAGGTGCCATTTTGCTTGTATTTCTATCACAATTTTTTCTGTGCCTCTAGCTTATATGCACGTTGTATCATTTCACCTCTTTCTAGAGGCAGTTTGTATATCTTTTTTTTTCCTGGGGGAAATGCTATAGCATCTTGGATTTATATGTAATGTTACATAGAATTATTCAATATTGCATCTGTAAGAGCTTGCATGTCTTACGAATTAACAGCAAACAAATTGGTACTCTGTAGCCAGAGGAGGAACCTGCAAAAATAGCTGTCCAGTTCCTCAATGTGCTTTGCATACAGTTTAAAATGTTGGTCAAAGAAGAATGGGGAAACAATCACTATAAACATACTCGTACCACACAGTCTGATACATACTTAATTGGAAGAGCACCACTGGGAAAGTAAATAACAGGTTTATGAGCTTAGAAGAACTACAGTGATATTGTATGTAGCAATTATAGTGTTTTTGCTTGAAAATGCTTTAAATAACCACGCTTCACGGAGCATCTGGGAGGTAGGTGGTTATTGTAAAATTGAACTAATAATGGAGGACTGAAAAGGGAAATATTCAGTTTTACTCTGCGCTGTAGAATGTGCGCAGGACAATAGTTGCCTCTCTCTCTCTCCTGACTGGCAGATACCAGAGTTACTTCTGGCATAGGCTGTTCGGTCAGCCACCTAGACTAGCACATCCTGTTTGGGGCCAAGGTTGCAGCATGAGGGCAGTTGAAGGAAGAGGCTACTTAGCTGAAAGACCCAACAAATCCCATAACCCAAGGAAATGCTGAAAGAAAACCTGTCTGGACAAAAGACCAGTGTTCTGCTCCAGTAAGTGGTAGGATACAGGTGGGAAAGGAAGAAGAGATATGGGATATGCAGGCAGACAGACGGAGGGATAGGGCAAAACAGAGCTGTTTTATCTTCTAGGGAGACCAGGGCTTTTTCACCCAAGTTTCCAGTATGCCTAATTCAGTGGGGGTTTCTCTCCTCTTCCTTATTTGTATTTCCGCATCCTACTAATGTTGGGGTGCCCTTCTGTTATAGGTTATTATATTAATAATCTCAACTTGTATCCATCAATTCATGGCACTCTTGTGGTAAAACATCTGGGCCATCTATCCAAAGTTCATAGGCCTCAAGCCTCATGCTAACTGCTGAAGCCAATGTCTTACATAACACAGGCCAGTAGGTTCCTTGTGTTACTCCTAAATAAAATGAATGCTAAAGCGAACCCGATGGGCTACAGTAGCTACATGCCACAGTAAAAAGCAAGCTGTGTCCATGCTTGTGTGTAGCTACATGTACCAGTGAAAGGCTCTAGCGGGGGGAGGCAGCAGAGAAAGACCTCAGCAATGGTGTGCTGCTGGAACCTTTCCCCACAGCAGAGAGAGATGCAGGCAGCTGCTGAAGCCTTTCCCTACAGCAAGAAAAGGCTCCAGTAGCGGGATACTACTACTTTAAAAAAAATAAAAAATCATTCTAGATGGGGTGGCGTTGCTTGGGCAAGTGAAGAGCCATGTAGGATATGTCCTGGGGTACATACCCACAACCTTCAGGTATATCTTTACTCTGCTTGCCTAAGCCATGCATCAGTGTCTAAGCTGATATTTATACCCATGCTGTGTGTGTTGTGTGTGTGTAATCATTTATTAACTCAACACGCTGCCGAAAGAAGCGTGCAGTGTAGACATACCCTTAGAGCTATTGTTCCTAGCTCTCTGCAGACTCTCAGATGTCTTTGCATCAGTTAACTTCAAAAAAACATATGAAGCATGTTTTTCTTCACAGCCATAACAGCTAGAGACTTTTTACAATGAAAGCTGACATTCTAGAGAACAAAATAGTAGCTTCAGAGAGCTGCTTGTGTGCTTCATGGGTGCATATCCGCTGTTTCCAAGCCCTGATTGAACAGTGTGGTTTTTAATCTAACTTGTATGTATTTTTATTTCATAATTTCAAAGAACCATTTCTTGTGCCTGGCGCTTTCTTTTGCAACTACAAGACATGATTCTCCTTCCAAGGAGTTTACCATTTAAGACACCAGTCCTGAATGGAGTTCCATTGAAATCAATAGGGCTCTGCATACAGTGAATTGCAGGATTGTGGCCTAATCTGAAGCAAATTTAGGCTAACCAGAATCATGCAAATAGGGAGTACTATAATTCAGCACTAAAATTCTCACTTGATATGGTTTTAAGAAAGATGCTCAAAGTATTTGCTTGTTCTGCTCTTCTTTTATTGAGTTGAAGTAGCAAATGGCAGGTGGGTGCTGTGCATCCTTGTTTGCATAGTCAATACCAATCAATGTTGAGAATCTTATTGGGACCTGAGCAGCCCTAAGGCATGTGCTCAGCCCCAGTCATGTGACTAGTAAGACCATTCACTGAGGAGAGCAATTACCGTAATTTGATTAAGTGTATATAGTACTTTACAGTGGGATAATTCATAGATCGTTACTCATGTCAGTAAGTTTGCAGAATCGAGGCCATGGATGAAAATTGCCTTGGTGAGAAGGGCCCATGTGCAACTGAAGTTTTTCACATTGAGTTTAAATATGTCTGGTTTCATTGCTTCCCCCCACATATGGGTGGATTTCCCCATAGAGACATACCCTATCATGAAAAGCTGAGGCAGGTGAGTGAATATTACTGTCTTCAGCGATGGCTGCTGATTTGAAGTAGGGTTGAGTAATGTGTCTGAGACACTGTGGGAGGCTAAGTATTGCATCCCTTTGCATGTGTACGGTGGATACTGGAAGTTGCATCACATCTCTGGTGGGGGCAGTGTTGTCCATGTAGGCTCTGATCCAGAAGCTACTCAAGGCTCCTATTGACTTCAGCGGGCTCTGGATTTGGTTCATAAAGCTTAAAAATTGAATTGGAATGCTGTTTATTGCACTTTTACATACTTTATGCTGCTGTTGTGGGAATATTTTTTTCATATGCCTGCAAAAAAGGATGAGATTCATAGACTTAACAGCCTCAGTTTACTTTGCTTATATTAAATGATGAGTCTCTTCAGATCAACATTGGTCTCTAATTTACCTAGAGGTATTTTGTAGACTTGCATAAACTTCATGGGATGACTTCTACAGGTGAAAAGCTGACACTTTGCTACCTAAACAGGAACTCAGTGTAGAAACAGGAGCAATTTTTGAGGAACAGATTCAGAGACAAATAATTTTCTCCATGGAAAGAGCTCATTGTAGTGGCTTCTGGAAACAGAGAAATTTTGCTCTGGAATACATTTGTGAATGCTTAGGTAAAGGTCAAGGTTTCATACCTGAGTACTGTGTTTATGAAGCATAATAACTGGGCTAAATTCACCTGTCAAGTCAATAGTTACACCTGGGATGAAAATGGCTCTGTCTGGGATATTAAAGCTCTGATGGGGGTAGAGTATTTTCACTGGTTGTGACTTGCACAAATGGTGCAGAGCACTCAGAGGGTTAAATGTTTATTTAGATTAGTATCTCTAATAAAGAGGTGTGTGCATTAGTGCACAGAACTGGACCAGGACTGATTGTGATATCCCCAGCTAGCATCATACTAAGGCCCCATCTTGCCACTGGATTCATGTAGATGGACTTCTTGTGCCAGGATGGAGACCCATGGAATTCTGCATGGGGCCAGGTGCCCTACAGAATGGCATGTATCTAATTGTAGAATCAGACCCCGAATTTAGAATGATAAAAGGAATTGCTATTTAGCATCACAGTGAAAAGTTAATTCAACTCTTGATTTACATTGCAACTGTCCAATTTAGGTGGTATTACAGGATGGAAGGAAGCAACTGTCATTCAGAATTAATTAAAATCCACTTCCTCCCTTCTACTTCAAATGGGTGGAATTCTCTTTACTAAAGTAACATTTAAGCACCTGGTGATTGTTTCTTCCCTCTTTCTCTCCCCCCCCTCCCCCGGTGTTTGCCTCTCAACACACTTTGACAAGTTAATGTGAGTTTATTGGGAGCTGCAGAAAAAACCCTCAAGCTTCTGAATTCCAAGTATGTTTCTGCATGGAGTTCGATGCGCATATGTGGGGATCCTTCAGGAGTGCAGTTTTGCAGACTGCTTCTGTTTGTTCTTCATGAGCAGTAAGATCTCAAAGGTTCCATATGGGATTTTTAACTTCAGTTGTACATAAGACCTAGAATATTTGGTCAGGTTATTTATGTATTTATTTATTTATTTTTTACACATTGAAATTCGAAATAAATGTAGGATCAGATCGTGCTCTGTGTTGTTCAAAGGGGAGACAATGCAACATCCTTAGCTATTCTCCATGCAGGAAGTGCATCCCATTTACCTTTTCATCTCACTGTTCAGATCCCAGTGTGAGATATTTCCATCTGCAGGTTTTGATGTCTCCTCCCTCTCTGCCCAAGCAAAGAACTTCACATGTTGCATAGCTTCTTCATTTTATCCTAAAAGGCAGGATGCTTCATGTCCATAAGCCATTATGTAGTCAATGAACTGTAGTTAAAAACTATTAGGGAACAATTTTTTAGCATAGTCCACAGGGGATTATTCACACAACTCCCATTAGCAGTGATCAGACTACTGCCTGTAACTCTTCACTACCCAAATTCCACTAACCCCATATGCACAGAAACTGCCAGCTGCATTTACCCAATAGATTGTTCCTTCCCAATGCTGATGATAAAATGGATAGCTGTTGAATCCCAACTTATTTATTTTTTTCTCTGCCAGGTTAGGTATGAATAAGGGGGGAGGGGGCAATTATTCCTTCCCCTTCAAAAGCAATCCAAAATACTTGATGCGGGTTTTTTAAACTTGCACATATTCCTTAGGTGGCTGTGCCTTTTGAGAAAATTATGAGAAGTGCCTGTTTCCCTTGTACCAGAAGATCCTCACTTCAAGGATGACTTTATTAAAATTACTTACTGTTATGTTAGGGTGCCTGCTTCCACTCTAGCCACACTGTAGTACAGGCACCTCAGACAGTTTCTATTATTACTAATGATAGGGGAGACCTTTAAAGATGCACAGAGCAGTTAGGCACCCAGATTCTTTTGACTTGAAAAGAGCATCCAACTGCCCTTCTGAGACTGATGATCATCTCCATTTATGGTAACGTTTAATATGTCTGAAGCACTTTCTGGGGACAAAAGGACTGCCTCAAAGAGCTCACAATTCTATCCCTTCCTAGGAGTATTTTTTGTGATTCCGGAGAATTTGTTGTGAGGCTCAATTGCCGTGTAGAGTAACTGACTTTCAATGAGACTTAAGTGCTTTTGAAAATTTTACCGGTTGTCTCATTGAAAGTCAATGGGATTTAGGCTTTTTACTGCCTAAACCAATTTTGAAAATGGGACTTGATCACTCTTGAAAATCTTACCCTTTGTCTTCAGAGTAATCATATTTCTTTTAGAAGAAAAGAGTCAAACTTTTTTCCTTTCAATTACACTAGCACAATACCATTTACTACTTATACACAGCAGCATAACTGAAAGCTGACTTTAGCCCAGAAACTGTGTGTTTTAGCAACTATATTAGACTTTAAAATATGCTGATTGATTTTTCACACATCTCTAAAAGGCTCCTTCTCTGATGCTGTGTCAAAGCATATGTTAAAGGAACACATCAAAAGATCCTCAGCAATGCATTTAAAACAGAAACATGATTTCAAGGGCTAAGCATAACATGATTCTCTGTAATCCAATCTCAGTATATTTCTATTAGAGTAAATTCTACAGCAAAGGGCGCTCACTGCTCTATTTATATTGCCTTATTGATTACACTGTTGTAATTGTAAAATCTTAAGATAATGCCAGTTTAGTGAAAATCTTAAGGGGAGAAGTGTTTAGTTCATACAGTATCATTTAAATCAATTCCTTGGTAGAAGAGTTGCATCAAGTTATTAATCAATGCAGATTACATTCCAACATTTGGTCTCTTTTACCAGTCAGCTTTTCATGACGTCATTTGGCATTATACTGGTATGGCAGAGATGCTGCTCTGATTCTTTTTATATATAGTAAAGATTCTAGTATGGTATGTATGTATGTGTGTGGTGTGTGTGTGTGTTTATATATATATATATTCCATACTAGAATCTTATTTCTGTTTAAATCATCCAATAAAAAATGAGATGTTTGGCATTCAGACCCAGGTTTCTTTCTTACCACTTTGTGATGAATCTTAGCTACTCAATGTGTTTCTACTAACCTGAATAACAGAAATTATTGTTAATCTTTGTTGAATATCCAGGTGGAAATTAAAGATTCCAGCACTCATTCCCAATAGAACAGATGCTGATGTATGATTTCCACATTGGACAATATCAGTGGCCTAGCAAGCCCTTCATCATGCTATATGGCGCTAATACCTTATGTGTTGTTTTCCCCCCTAAACATTCTGTCACTGGAAGGAAGTTCATGCTACCACAAGGCATGTCCACTGCCCTGTGTGTGCAGAGAGAATGGGGAATATACCTTCTGACATGAACAGGCAATAATCTCACACTTAGAAGCATGGAAAATGATTACCCTCAGAGCAAGTATGGTATAAATAATAGCCATAACTATATAGCCCTTATTCAAATCTAGTCATTGTTTAACCCAAGTATTGTGGCTAACTCCTGTCTCACTGAGGCCCTGAACTTACAAATAGTTCCACTAGTGTAAACCCTGGTATGTGCATCCTATTGACTCTAATGGGATTCCCAGAAGGGGCCGGGGCCTCTGCTAATACTACAGATGGACATTTTTCATCTGAAATATTTTGTCAACAAAAAATACAGATTTAGCAACACCTAAATATTGTGGGGGTTTTGTCAGTATCACGGAGTTGTTTATGTCAAAAAACAAACAACTCCCCCGCCCAAATCTTAGTTTGTTTTGTTCAAAATGAAAAAAATGTTCTGGAAACTTCAAGGTTTCTAATTCATTTAAAAAAAAAAAAATGAATGAAGTCCAAAAGAAAATTTTGGATCTAAACACTCTTTGGCCACACAATTTTTTCCCGTTCCCCTCTGCTCCCCCCAGAGTTGCCAGCAAAACGAGGAGTTCTTGCAGCTCTAACTAGCACATCTATGTAAAGGCTGAAGGCCTAAAATAAGTTCTCTCTGTATATGAATTACTGCTAGTTCAAAATGGAGACTTTACCACTACAGTCACTGTCCTCTCAAAGCCTGAATCTGATCTTGCTTACAATGGCTTTACAGTACTGATGTTACATTATAGACCAGATCATGAGCTGATGTAAATTAGCATCACTCCATAGAAGTTAGTGGAGACATGCTGACTGTCATAAGATGATGATGCAGCTGACTTTGCTGCAGCTGCACTGGTGTAAGTGAAATTATTTTGATAAACTCGGCCCTTTGGGCCATTCTGTGTCCTCAGTTATAAGAAGAGTTAATCTTAAAAACTCTTGGCTCAATCTGTATGTAAGTCGGTACTTCGTAATGTTTGAGGGATCTTTGGTCAGAAAGGTGCTATTGAAGCTCTACCAAATTAAATTAATCATAATTTTAATGATTTGCATCTACGTTTTCATATCTTTATTAATATCAATTTTGCTTTTCAAGTCTTTCACTGCTCCTTACTCCTCATCACTTGGGCAAAAAGTTCAGTGATTTTAGTTGGAATTTTGTGAGTAAGGGCTGAATAGGGAGTGTTGAATAGGGTATTTTATTGTCACTGTGGTGAGGCTTAGTCATAACATGTTTAAATTTATTGTACTAATTTGTGAGTCAACCTTTCTCCAGGAAAGAATTGTTTTGATGCTGCCCCTTAAGCCACAATCATGGTGCAGAAGGAAAAGCGCTGAAGACACTTCACTAAATAAGTCATTGGAAAAGACACTTAAGGGCTGATAATGACTGCTCCTTGACCAAGCATGAGAGGGGTATGGAGTCAACGTACCCCTTACTTTTAGGGCTATAGATCACACTGCCCCATACTTAGGGCTATCCCTCTTAAAGTTGGGGAATAACAAGTCCAGTAAAGAAAATGAATATGTGAGCTAGAAATGGAACAAAAGTTATCAGACTTGCAACATATCCCTAATGATGATACTGCAATTAGTAACTGCACAATCAATATTGCATGTTTATGTAAATAACTTTGATCTCCTGTAGCAGCAGAAATAACAACCACTTTTAAAAACAAAAAAAGTTTTCCATTACTGATTGTAAATTGGCTTCATGCTACTGCACCAAACTTCTTGAATTATCCACAAGTAGAATTTATTGGGGACTTATTTTGGGATGGTAAATTACTGATTCATGTCTCTGCTAGGACTGATTTCTAGCAATAGTAGGCTAGTAAACGATGCACAGTTCCTAACTTGTCGGTTTGTATGTGTGGATTATAAAGGATTCTTTTCTGCTCATAATTGGTATGAAGTTTGGCTACAAAAAAACCTAAAATAAATATGAAAGGTCCAGACTTCATGCAAACCACAAGGCTTCTAAAGAGCAATTAAACTGATAGTGAATTCAAGCAAAATCACTCAACCTGCAACTTTCTCTAGCTTCTGTGCCTAGAGTCTGTTTTGCACCTAGAGAAAATACTCAGAGTTGTGTGAACATCTTCTGTAAATCCTGAAGATCCATTCATACAATATGTAATTTACCTGCTTGCTTTGGCTTAAAACTGGGGTTTCCAGGGATACTGCTTTCAAGGCCTTAAATTCAAAACATGCCCTTTGCTTATGTTTCTCAGGCTTCTCCATTTAGAGGAAAAAATGTTACATCCAACCCGAATATTTCTGTGCTTCCAAGGAATCTCTTTTCTTCTGAATAAAATAGCATGAGAACTGGGAGATGAAAGGGTTTTTCTTGCAAACCTTTACTAACGTGACTAGTCAAATCCTGCAAGTAGTCCCTGTGACCCAAGAACCTCTTAATACCAACTGGCAAGGGGCTACTGAGGGGCTACAGGGATCTCTTGCAGTGCTTAATTTGTGCTTGGGCTGAGCCCTGGCACCTCTAGGCTTGGCAGTTCATAGCTCTGGCACCTCTGGCCTTGCTGTGTCAGTTATGAATGTAAAAAAAAATAAAAATTGCTTGAGTCTCGGCACCTTGTTCATTACAAATTAAGCACTGATCTTTTGGGTCTGGCATGTACATTCTAGTTCAGCAAAAAGTCATGTGAGGTCTTGAATAAAAGCCGGTGTGTCACTGGTCATCAATATTGCATAACACATGCATGGATGTTACGTGATAAGGTGTTATGTACACACACATATATTCTTAACGGCTGCATCTAGGTACAGGTCATCAGCGAAGGAGAAAAACAGGTTTGTTGGACAAAAAAAAAAGTTGATCTAGCTGGTAGTTTACATGTAAATTAATATGGTATAGTTCACAATGGGTCTCCTCCCACCGGTCAAGTGAATGCTAATGAAGGATTGTAAGAACTTCAGAGAACAGTAACAGAAAGACAAACAGGGATTATAGGTGAGAACCCTATTTTGACATGCACATCACAAGTTTGATCTACTATATCTGGGGGACAAAGACAGGCTATCACTTGTCAGAGAGAGAGGAAGTAAGCACAGTGAGTTTGCTTTATGGAAAAGATCTCAACCAGGCTTGCTTGAAAACTATGTGGAGAACTCTGGGTGAGAGATTCTTCTTTATATAGGAGATTAACCCGTTGGTTAAATATAATCTCTGGAAAGCATGGTTTGGTTGCTATGTAACCATTTGTCTCCAAAATTCTTACTATCACTTGAAGCTGTTTTTGATGATAAATTTAATTTTGTTTTCACTATAAACACAAGTGTTGTGGTGATAAGTCAAGTGATGATCCTGAGTTGAATCTTACAAGCTGGTGTTACTGTTCTTTTGGGAACAGTAAGCCTGGTCATTGAGTGTCCGGTGGATAAGGCGCATTCCCTGTAGTGTCCAGCGTGGGGGTTGGTGTGTGCCTATTGCTACCTGTACAAAGAGAGCAAGGCCTGTGCGGGGGCCTAGAAGGAATCGCTTGAGCTGCCAGAGGCTGGTGGTTTCAGGGAGTTGATCCACAGCAGACACAAACAAGACTTCTTTATGCTAAGAGTAGGTAGTGGTGAGGTGCCTCAGCCCTGGGTACTAGGGAATGTTACAGTCCTCAGGGGAGCTAATGGGAAGCTAATGTGGATTGGCACTATCAGGAGCAAGAGTTTGCAGGATTAGACCCAAAATGCTGGGAATTGAAGGAGGAAAGACTTCCCCAGCTCTCTTGAGGAAGATATTAACTTCATCACATGAAGCTGAAATTGGCTTCATGATGCTGTGCATTGCTTTATAAAAAAATGGAATAAGCAGAGCAGCAAATCATCTTGACATGAACAAAAAAATCTGTTCCCAATAATAATAATTGGGATCAATTTGACTATGTATCTTGGTTCCTATCACCACTCAAACAGTCACCAAAACATGCACTGACTTCTTGCTAGCCTTTATCTTCTTTTTCCCCTGCTATAATTTGCATGCTCTTGGCTTTGAAAACAACCATTTTCCTTTTTAAATGTAGGGCTTTTCCTTTCACCCAGGCTCCCAGGGCTTTGTTATATCTCTGTGAAACACTGTCTCAAGTTTTGTGCAGAGGATCAAGGAAGGGGCTGGAGGAATAGAATCCTTTCTTCATCCTGAAGATAGAATGTGCTACTTGGCAGCTGCCCCATAACAGTCCATTGTGATGCCAATCCCCCATGGAGGATCTGTAGAGTTCATAGATCCACTCTTTGCACAGAGATATCGACCTGCTGTAACGGTATGTCTGAGGCGATGGTGGGGTCTCACTGCAGCTTCTGTGGATGTATCCTGACTAGCTCAGGTAGTGGAGCAGTGAAGCTGCAGCAGAGTACGCTTCAGTACAGGAAACGCAAGCCTACCAGAAACCCTGTGTAATTAGTAGTGTAGCTAGCCTGTGCTCAAGCCTATGCTGCCACTATTTCATTGCTCCAGGTTCAGAGACAGATATTTAAATTCAGACTGCTGACAAATTGGACAAGAAATGGTGCAGAACTGTGACCCTGGAAAGATGAACTAATTCTCTACCCTTCCCCAACTGGAGATTACTCACAAATTTTAAAATCAGAAGGGACCATCAACCCTAATCTGCGTTCAATTATATGGTGCTTATGTGTTTACCTATTGTATGGGGGTTTGAAAGTTATAAACCAAATGTGTACACCAAAGAAGGGGTTGGGGGGAGGAGAAACTTTGCTTGGAGAAACTCTTCAAGGACCCGTGTTCCATCAGAATATCCAATACCATCAGAATAGAAGTGATTTACAAAATTGGGGCATTTTCTAGAATTTCTTTTTGGAAGAAAACCGGGGGGGCGGAGGGGGTGAGTTCAGTCAATGTCAAAACATTCCAATTGGACACGAACAATGAACATTTTCAATTTGTTTTAAAATAAAACATTTCAAAATGAGAAGTAACTTCATCATTATGTATCAGAAGACAAAGTGTCAATGTAAACACAGTTTGTCAGGTTTGTCACAAAACATTTTGCTCGATCTGAAATGAGATGGTTTCTGGAAGTTTCTGTTGCAGAGAACTTCAAAATTTGGGGCGAAGGGGTGTTCAGATTCAGAATAAAGCCAAGTTTCAAAATCTCAGTCCTTTCGTGAAACAATTTCCATCACCACAGCTCTAGGAAAAAGCCATTAGAATTCACATCCTTATGCTACCTCTTTCATTGACCTATTAAAATGCACTGGTCAGTAACTTAAGATACACATTCTTCCAGGGAAATCAAAGGAGCATAATGACGCAGGCTACGACTGACATAGCCTGTAAATTTTAAAATATCCTTTGTCCTTTGTTTCCTTATAGCTATCCTTACTTTTGAAAATACTCTCAAAGCTCTGCAGGATATTTGGTTTCTCTTTGTATAAATAACTTTGGTGGATTTAAGCAGTCTCTTTGTATAAGGTTGTTTGAGTTCCTTTGTATATACCTCTCCTATGGATGGATGAATATGCTTTAAATATCCACATTTGGATAGACTGGGTGAGCGGTCTGACTTTTTTTTTTTTTTTAATGTCCCATAGAAACAAAGGCACTTAAAGAAATGCTAAAGCTGCACAGCTAAACTGCACTATGTATGGGGTAGTGCCTAGAAGGCCCAGCCATGGAACCTACTGTACATATCCAAATAAATTTATTCCTTTCCCTTGAGCAAGGATTAGTGGGGGAGTGCATGTGTCTGGGGTGGACAATGGATCTGTGAGTCATAATTCCTTTTCTGTCCTTCCCTGGTGCAGTCTAGCAATCTACTGCCCCATGCTATGGTTGTGTCATTAGTGACACAATGTAGCTGAAAAGATACTATTCCTACAGTCTTCAGATCACTCCTATACAGCATCTATTACATTTTTGTTCCATTTCATGTACACTTGCACTAATTTTTCTCAAAATGGCTCAGTATATCTTTGAGTGAGATTCTGCCTCAGTTACGTTTGCTGTAAACCTGAAATGACTCACTGAAGTGAAACCATTCGGAATCTGTCATTTTTTTAAACTTCTCTTATCTTGAAAATGTTTTCATAGTTTGCTCAGCAGAACTTTTTCCTTTCAAACAGCCTGGATTTCCTTAGCTGTAATTCAGGGGCTATGATAGTTTCTGTAACTATGAAACTAGTTTGCATGCACATACACAGGTCATTTTTTCTTAGGTCCAATTCAGTGACTACAAAGGTAGGTGGTCTATAGATGGCAGCATATAACTTGGTGGTTGTACCTATGTTTTAACTCATACGGATAACTGTAACTGGGTGTCAGACTGAGACCCTACTGGAGCAGTAGTTATTCTGGTGACTCAACATGATAGATTAGATTCCATTATTTTTACTAAAGACCCTTAAATGCTGAATATCTGAAAATTAAAGGAGCTAAGAAGAACATCATCAGGTCTTGGTAGAAATGCTCAGAAGGAAGCTGGAGGGTTAAGGCTTATGTTTTAAGTACATTCCTGCCTCATGGGGGTGGTTGTTATAAGACTAAAGGCAACTCTACGAAAGGGAAGATTTTGGACAATATCCATTGTTGCTGTGTTAGCAGGCCAATGGTGATATCAACTGTTTACAGTGATTTTCATGGCCTGTCTGTTGTACACAGAATAATACAAACAGCTGGAAGATGATATCCATGACCAACTAACTGGAGTGGGGTGGGGAGACTTGTTTGCTTAGCAAGGCCCATAATAGACTTTTACCAACTTCCTTGTCAACCAGTGTCAGTTATTCCTCCATTCCCCGCTCTCATCTGGAGACTTAAGGTCAGCTGCTGAGTCCTGGAACACTGTACTTGTGGACACCATAGAGAGTACAAAGAGTTGATGGAAATACATGCTAACATACCATTATTGAAAGTATGCAAAATTAACTATCAAAATGCAGCGATATCTCTGCCTTGAACACTTTGTGTTGGTCACATATTGGCTAAAGCTTTCAACTTTAATCACCCATACAAATGACATTGCAATAGTGACTTGAAGCTGAGGAGGTCCACAGGTGGCCATATCCACCAGCAGTGAAAGTATCCATGTGAACTTGTCTGAGTGGAAAACACCAAGCTAAGTAAACCACTGACATGGATTATCGTATTTGGCCTTTCCTTGCCATTTTAGTGAGCTATTTGTTCATTTTTGGCACCCATCAACTGTAAAATCTAAAATCTTTCCTTTAGAGGCCCACCTTGGTGGTGGGGGTATAGTATTTACAGAAGGGCAATCAAACACTCGAGAGAGTGTAAATCCAGAAGTGTGGCGTCCAGATAAAGTATTTTAATTCCATTCTAATGCTCAGAGCTTCTCAAGCACTGTCCTAAAACTATGCATCATTCAATGCTTAATGGACTACACTATTCAAATTAATGACTGTTCTACACTTTGCTCAGGAAAACGTACCATTCATTGAGCATGATGACCCTGTGTGGGGGTGAGGTGAGCAGCTGTTGGAGAGCTTCTTTTTCTAGGGCTGTGTGTGAATTTTTTCATTAACCTTTTGCTTGATTTCAAACTTTGACCCAGAATGCCAGTTTTAAATCTTTGGAAGGGGGAGCGGGGACGAATTGTTTTACTGACTGCTTTTCCTTTTTTATTTCCACAAAGAATCTTCTTCTTCTTTTTTTTCCTCCAGGAAGTTTCGTGGTGGTGGAGGGAGGGAAAAAACTTAATTTAAAAGCATCTGGGATTTTTAGCCATTTCCCTTCTTGGGTGAGCTGGCAGCGGAAGCAAGTGGATGGAATTTTGGTTCAACTCCTGTAATATGGTAGCCAGAAGAGGTGAGCTGATGCCACAGTGGGAAAAAGGCTGGCACAGCTTGTTTCCCCTCTAAAGCAGGGGGAAAGTAAGGACTAAACTGTACCACTGGTCAGTCCTGTCCTCCTTCTTAACAGTTCTGCAAGACACTGCCCCTTAGTGAGGCTGGATTGTAAGGTGCCAGTACTAGTGATGGTTGGCTGGCTCAGAGAATGGTATTCAGATAAAGGGCCTCTCATCTTATTTATATTACAGTAGCAACAATATCATTCTTCCTCTCAGTTACTAGTTTATCTCCAGCTCAAGTCTTGCTCTTGGAGATCAAGTATCCCTTAGGGCTGGACTGCAAATGGTGAATATTTTCCATGAAAATGATCAAGACACTTTAACGCAAGTTGGTTTTTTTTTAACCACTTTTTTTTCATAGAAATTATCTTATTGGGAATTATTTTTTTGGCTTTTCATTGGGAAAAAATTGAACCTTTTTTGGCAGTGGGAGGAAGGCTATTTTTCATTGGGGGGGAGTTTGACAACTTTCTGCTACTTCCCAAAATCACAAGAATTGTCACCTGGCTGGCAATCTGAGCGGGGAGGCCCACGGTAGAAAAGGCATAGACCCACAAACAACCTTTTCACTCCTGGAATTGGTCCATTCAGCATGGGGTTGAGGTTCATTGATGGGACTGTGCGGGGGAGCTCAAACTGTTGTCATCTCTACTTTTACCTGTTCTACAGATTGAAAGTAGACTGCAACCTACTGTGCTATCAACCTATGAAGGCTAAAACTCTCACTTTACGTACATCATAAAGAAAGGCTTTTAAAATAAACACAAGCTTTTAAAGTCACTCTTAATTCAAGTTTGACACTCATGGAATTATTACCAAACACTTTGATTGGCAGCTTTAAATATAACCCGACCCCCTGTAAACGTGCGGGACTCACCCCTGCGGCACCTCCTGCTGATCATCTCAGGGAATTAGCTCTTGTCCAGCCTCCGGAGCACCCTCTGCAGGCCAGTGTCCTGCTGCCGCTGGCCCCCATGTCCCTCCCAGGACCCGGTGCTGCTTGTCTTTGGGGTGCTGCCCCCTGGCAATGCCCCCACAGTCTCAGGGTCTCCCCACCCAGGGGAACCCCCGACCTTCTATCTCCACCTTGCCTGGGGATCACTGGCAGTCATGGGCTACTGCCAGTGATCACCAAGCCGCCGCTCCCTGGGGCAGACTGCAGTGTAAAAGCCACTCATCATAGGCAAGGGGGTTCGGACCTGCTGCCTTCCTCTGCTTCCCAGTACCTCTATGGGCCTAGGACCAGGCCCTGCAGCCTGGGGAGTTGCCAGCCTTGAGCTCTCCTGCTCCTCTGGCCTTTCCCCAGCCCTGCTTCACTCCAGTACCCTTTAGGACTCAGGCAGCTGTGGCCTGATTGGGGCGTGGCCCAGCTGCGGCTGCTTCCCCAATCAGCCTAGTAGCTGCTTTCTTCCAGCCACAGCCCTCCCCAGGGCTACTTTTAACCCCTCCTGGGCAGGAGCAGGTGATCACCCCGCTACCCCCCCCCCACACACACACACCTCTTTAAATTTTCAACTGTCTCTTCCTGGCGTTCACTTGTATGTGAGAAACTTGTATGTTCACATATTTGCACTTACATTGCATAAAGGGTGGATGCAGCTACTATAACTTTTAGCAAGCAGTCACTTCTTAAACATGAAACGCCTGCCGTTGTTAGGTGTCAGCATTTGTACCCACAAAAGCCATTTCACTACATGATTGCAAAATACGTCCATGTATGCCAAGGTTTATGGCTGAAAAGAAAACCCTCTGCCTTTAATAGGGTATTTTTAGCCTGCACTTGAATTTTTGTGTCCACAATTCAATTGTGGGTGCAAATCCGACAGAGGTATAAGTAGGGTGACCAGACGTCCCGATTTTATCGGGACCATCCTGATATTTCGGTCTCTGTCCCGCATCCCGGCCGATCTTTGGTCGGGATGCGGGACAGAGATATCCGCAAGCAGCACTGTTTTGTTTTTGTTTTTTTTGCCCTCCCCAGCCAGGACTCGCTCGTCTTTTTTTTTTTTCCCCAGCCCGGGCCCCCCCCGCTTTTTTTTTTTTTTTTTCCCAACCCCCCCCCCCCCCCCCATGTGTCCCGATATTTTATTCCCCTCATCTGGTCACCCTAGGTATAAGTGCTTTGAATTGAACCCACGATTCTTTGCAGATGCAAATTTCTGAGTTGGGACTGAGTGTGACTAAAAACTTAGCCCTGAGTTTTTTTATTCTATGAATCATTTTGAGAGCTCCAGCCTGTTAAAATATCTAATCCTTTGTTACTTAATCATAGGTTGTCATATTGTGTGTTAGCCTTTATTGATTTCTTATTGGCTGCTCTTATAAAACTAGCTAGCTTCAGAGAGGATTCATTTTAAGCCATCTCTCTCAGCTTGCAGATTTTTATCTTTAAATCACCTAGCTCACAGTCAAGGGTGTTCATGGTGTTTAGTCTGAAAAGCAGTTGTTGTAGCTTAGGTCAAAAGGGGGGAAGAGCTGCATTTCCTGCTTAGCTTGAGGACTCCTGCTTTGATACGTGTGTGATCTGAAGAGACTGTTTCCTCGCGATTTAATCTTTTCTTTCAATGCTCTGCTCCATGGTAGTATTGTAGATAGTTTTAAATGGTGATTATTTGTCATGCTCATCAATAAATCTTTTCTATAGTGTTACAATGCCTGGCTTATTAGAATTGATTCTTTGTTCCATATTTGGATTTTTATATTGGAAAAATAAAGCTTCCTAATTTAGTACTGTAGTTTTTCTTTTTAACGTAATATCCTGATCTTTTTCAGTGACCTATTTTTTTTTGTTAAATAGGTTCAGTGTGTTGCAGCACGGCCTTACAATATGAAGGAGTGTGGTTCAGTGCATCGGTCACTGGACTGGGAGTCAGAAGACATGGTTTCTGTTACTGGTTCTGCCATTTAATCGGTGTGCTCTTAGGCTACGTCTACACTACCCGCCCGGATCGGCGGGTAGAAATCGATGTAGCGGGGATCGATGTATCGCGTCTCGTCTGGACGCGATACATCGATCCCCGAATGCGCTCCCGTCGACTCCGTAACTCCAGCAGGGCGAGCGGAGTTAGCGGAGTCGACGGGGGAGCCGCGGACGTCGATCCCGCGCTGCGAGGACGCGAGGTAAGCGCGGGTAAATCGAAATAGGATACTTCGACTTCAGCTACGCTATTCTCGTAGCTGAAGTCGCGTATCTTATTTCGATCCCCGCCCCTAGTGTGGACCAGCCCTTAGTCAAGCCATTTAAGAGTAAATTTTCAAATTGTTCCATGAAGTTTTAGCTGGGCATCTTTTGTGGACTTTGAGGTGCTGTCTAGCAGCAACCTGGTACAGTGTCTTAAATATCTACCCTCAAACCTCTCTCCAAACGTCTCCATCTGTAAACTGATACTTACCTACCATAAAGAACTTAGTACTGTTCTTATTACTACTGAGCCAATGATATCGGGAATATGGATAAAAATCCAAGAGAAGTCAGATGCATGCTGACTTTAGGTCATTTAGAGACCAGTTGGCTAATGCATTTCTACTATCGATCTAGAAGTGTGGTGTATGACAATCAGGAGACCAAATGCAATACTTAAGTGTTTTCTGGGTATTCCTATAAGGACTTAATGCTTGCTCCAAAGTCCATGCAAGAAGACTTCCATTGACTTCAAAAGACATTTGAATCAGGCATCAGAATCTGTTGACTGAAAAAAATGTCTAGTGTCTGCAGCTGTCATAATGGAATGTTCTTAGATCATTGTATACTAGATAAACTTTGTAAAGACTCAGAGGACCCCCCAAGCCATAGAAGTTCTAAATTAGAGTGGACAGAAAATATGGTTTCATACTTTGGGGTGGTTGGATCTGGGAATTTGTTTCAGCATATAGTGATAAATATAAGTCAGGCTCAGATATTGAACATATACCCCAAGATTCAGGTGAGATTAGATCCTGGGTTTTGGATGAGGTCCAAAATTTACTGCATCTCCTGTGATTTTTTTTTTCTCTCCCCTTCGCGTGCCCCCAATTTGGTTGATCAACAAATAGGCTTGCTGAGCAGCATATTAGTTACGTTTCACTCTTCTTGAGTGGCTAGTCACTTAATCTCCATTATTTTTGACAAAATCAATGTGCATTTTAATTGGGCTCTGTTCCACAAAGAAAACCATAATCTTTTTTTCAAGGCTAGACCTCCATGACTTATATCTCACTCTAGTCTTATTCTTGTTCTATGAGCATCTTGAAATACACGACCCAATAAATTCTGTTCCTTTAGAATTGGCAGTGAGAGGTATGGGACCCTGGGTAGTCTTTGTACTTCTGGCCTATCCTATTTTCACTGTGCTGTATCTCTTGTTCTTGTTTACCTTTTACCCAAGAAAATGTTTACTGTCAATAGTTTACATATGTCACAGGGTGACTGGTCATAAGAACATAAGAACGGCCGTACTGGATCAGACCAAAGGTCCATCTAGCCCAGTATCCTGTCTACCGACAGTGGCCAATGCCAGGTGCCCCAGAGGGAGTGAACCTAACAGGTAATGATCAAGTGATCTCTCTCCTGCCATCCATGGCAACCATACCTGTGCCTTCTTCCCAGCCTGAGGGGATGGGACTAAGGAGGATCAGGTGATACCTCAATGGACATGTGGGTCTTATAAAAGGACTGAAAGATCCATTGTGGAGTTGGAATCACAGTGAGTGGGAAGACTCCTGTGGAAGGCCCTGAGCCAGGGCCTGGAGGAAGCTGGGTACTCCAGGGGAACCAGCTTGGTGGCAGAGTGCCCTATCCCAGAGCCAGAAAAACTTGCACAGGTAGCTCAGAAAGGTGCTGGGAACAGGGCCTGGAAGTGGGCTAAAGAGAAGTCACTGAAAGGCAGAAGAACCTTTGTTTGTTGGGACTTCAGTTTGGACAATTGCTGTCCCTGAAAGGGTTAATTTTTTTTGTTTGTGATAGGGCTAAGACCTATCTCCAGCACACAATTGTGTGGAGTGTCAAGGAGACCCATTTTGGGGAAGGAAAGTGAGGCTGGGAGTGATGGTAGCACTGTGTTTGTCCAACAGGATGCTGTGGGGAAGATACGCCTCCACACCAACATATAAAAAAGCTGGTACCTATGTCACTGCATCGTTCGCAGATTATACACCTAATAGAGATATAAGGCAGTTCCAGTGTTCTAATAATCTGCACAGCAATCACAATAAAAACAGAACATCAAAATAAGGCATTTTTAAGTTACTAAAAAAAATCAAAGCCTTTCAAATCTAAGACTTGATTCCTATCTAATGAAACTGACAGCCAAACAGATTGCTGGCTATTATATACTGAATCAAAACCTAGCCCCATCTACCTTTATGCTCTTGACTGGTTGAAGCATGTGGTAAAGCGCTTCTGTAATGCAGCTATTCATTATGGGGACAATAAGTAACTGTCATTCAGCTACATTGACAGCAGACACAAACAAGAACATCTCCATCAATTATTTGTCGGAAAATAGACAATGTAATCAAACGCAATTACAGGATCAACACTTCTTAGTTTGAAAAATAAGGTTTGGCTTTGTCCTGACATGTTTTCCTGTCAATGTCTGAACCTCACTGCGGCCGTTATCTGACAGCAAGAGACCATTATGCCTGAACAACATTCTATTCCACTGACAATATCTCTTAAACAAACCAATAGCTCTGATGTTCCTTCCCCTGGTGTCCTTTGCTGTACTCAAAAGAGATGTCTCTCACAATAAAGTATGTGCAGGGCAATTAGTGTGGCTGAATCTGCTACCTTGTCTGGAAAAGTAAATTTTTCAAGCTTCTGTGTAGTCTCCCAAAGCACTTACTTAAGGAGTACAAGATGTCCTCCTTTATTAAGAAAATCAAGAGGACTTTGGTCATGTGACTACATTTCCATTTATTTTTCAACACATCATAATTAACACACTGATATCTTGCTTTTTCTTTAGCACTTTCAGTTTGATCTCAAAGTGCCTTATAGATATCTGCAACTTAAATTTTGCTCATGCGCCACCCCTCTCTACAGATAAAGGCAGGGATGGGTATTGCCAGAGGGCAGGGCACTGTGGTAATCCCTGATGGTGGATGACACCTTGGGTGGGCCATCCCCCATCAGCATAGATTAGAAAAACCCCAAGGCTGTGCTAATCTTCCTCAGAAATAGGGTAAGCACTGAAATGGACCCAGAATCAGAGATGCAGCCAGATCCGTTGTAGCTTCCCCTCTCAGTTCTGCGCAGTTGAAGCAGAAGATGGGTGCAGCTGAGACTCTGAGCTGTAGTTTCACAGTTTAAAAAAAAAATCAGTTTGCATTCTTTATTTTTATTTTTTGTGTGAATTATGATCTATTCTGTAATCAGTCCACCCTACAGCTTTAGAACCTGCTATTTTTGTATGGGCATCTAAAACTCCTCCTCCCCCCCAATTAGGACATTTTATATCCATTATATTGGCTAAAATTTGGACCCACAAAGACTTTCTATAAGCTTTTTTTTTTTTTTTTAGTCCTTACCAGTTTGTTTTCCATATGCCTGCCTCATTAGTGCCATAATCAGAGTCCATTCAGTCCATGTCTACACTGCAGCGGGGAGGTGTAATTCCCAACTCAGGTAGATGTACACGTGCTAACTCTGACTGAGCTAGCATGCTACAAATATTGCAGCTGTGGTGGCCCAAGTGGTATCTTGGACTAGCTGCCTGAGTGTGCACCTAAAAACTGAGCTGGGATTGTACTTGGGTGGCTAGCGTGAGCTGACACCTAGGCTGCTGTAGCCCCACTTCTACTTTTAGCATGCTAGCTCGATCAGACCTAGCATGTGTACATCCACCTGAGCTGGGAATTAGCCTTGCCAGCTGCTGTGTAGAAATAACTTTTCTGTCAAACACAACAGGTCCTTTCAAATCCAGTCAGCACATTGCCACAAGTGGCCTGGGTGATTAAAGCTGGCTCAACCAGGATTCTGCAATAGCGCAGCTAATGGGGGTTATTGTAAGCTGGATACCTACGTTTCTAGTGATTCATTTGACCCACAGTCATCTTGCTCATCTGAAAATAGAATGTAACATTCAAGTAATTTTTCATCACTTAGTGCTATGAAATGTCATGCCTGGCTAGTTATTTTCATAGAGACAAGGTGGGTGAGGTAATACCGTTTTTTTTTATTGGACCAACTTCTGTTGGTGAGAGAGACAAGGTCTTGAGCTTACAGAGGCAAGTTTGAAAGCTTGTCTCTCTCTCCAACAGAAGTTTGGTCCAATAAAAGATATTCCCTCACCCACCTTGTCTGTCTAATATCCTGAGATCGACACACAGCAACGACAACACTGCATATTCATTTTTATGGTTATTAAAACTGGCAGTGGTGCTCAATGTTTAATGTCCTTAATCCAGCCATGCGGTTCTGTGCCCTGATCACACTCCATTCTGAATCCTGTAGCTGCCAGTCTGTTGCACCGCTATCCTGGTCGTTCTTCAGTAATTGGCACTTTGCTGTCAAGGTTGCCTCTCCAGGTCTGGGGCCATAATATCAACTTTCATTATGTTCCTCTCATCTGTTGTTGTCTCTAAGGCTCCTAAAGGCCACATTTCTCCACAGGCACACAGTGTAGTGTAATTAATCTATTTCTAGTAGGAAAATATTTCTGAAATGGACATTGTGCTCTCAGACTCCCAGGAGCACGGATGTCAAAATACCTGGCCTCTGTTCCAGACTTCTCCACTGGCTCACTCTGATATGATGGGTGCCTCAGTTTTCACATGTGCAAGAGTAATATTTACCCTATTCACGTTTTATCAACTGCTGTGGGACCCTGCTATCAAAGGTACTGTGTACTTGGGACTGTTGTTGTCATACCCAGATATCTTCTGATACAAGAAATATGGTGAATTTTACAAAACATAACTAGAGGTTACCTAGCTTTTTAAACTTTGGTGTTTCCATGAAACAAGACATCCCATTGGATCAGAAAGGTCACATAACTATGTATCACTTGTTACATGAAGATAAAATCTCTTAATTTGCATTTTCAGTCTGCAAAGAATCGTGAAGAGTACAACAATCATCCCTTGCCATAGTAAAACTCACTGGAGGGGCTCTGAGGGAGGAAACCCCTCTTGCTCTATTTCCCCCTCACCCCACATTATCCAATCAGGCAGATGAGGTTGGCTCCCTGCAAAGAGGCTGTGGAACCTTCCCTGATCCTGGTGGATCCCCAGTGATCTGCATGAGCCTATGGTCACTTTAGTAGAGTCCTTTTTGCCTCTTTACTCAGGGTCTTGTTCCAAGCACATTGGAGTCAATGGGAAGACTACTTTTTTACTCCAGTGGCCTTTGGATCAGGCCCTTGATGTGGCACCTGCGTCGCCTCTTAGCTTGGTGGCAGCATAATTCCATTGAAGTCTTGGTCCCAGAGTCTTCCATTGCTGTGACTACCCTGAACCACCTTGAAACCCTCCATCCCTTTTGCCCTCCCATGCAGAGAGCTCTATGGCAAGGATAATACACCTCAATTTTCTGACTCCCTTTGACCCTCCACAGCCTGTGAAGATAATGTGCATCTTCCCCAGGGAGTGCAGGAAAGTGTGAGGCTTCCAGAAGGGGCTTTGTTGATGTGGCTTATTGAGCTCTTGATGTATTCATGCTGCTGTTTAGGGCAGTGCCCTTGATGGACTCTCATCATATATGAATCATATAAGAGTTTTTGTCAAGGCCTTTTAGAGCTTGGGGTGGGTGCTCTTTTATGTAGCTAGTACAAATCTCAATAAATAAATGAAAAAGTTATTTAAATGAAGAACATTCATATCCATAGACCTCTGTATTCCACTCTGGTAATATCCTGTTTCGGAAACTAAGTGCCAAAAAAGTGCATATAATTTATTTCCAAACAATTTATGGAATAAGAAATCTGTTCCTTAATATTGTGACATTTTAAAAGGCTTATTCACATTTTATCCAGTGTATAGTGAACTGAACTAATGGAGAAATAATTTGAGAAATGAAGACCTTCATTTTTTTCACATCTACACTGAGTGCTTTAATAAGGTACTTAAGAAAACACCATAATCCTTTGACACAAATGCCTTCTTTACTAAAAGTCCCCAGTTACATATATATTCCAACTTGCTTTTACCTTGTGCATTAAATCTATTTTTTATGGTTCAAACAAGTGATCTTATTGCTATTAAACAGCAACATTAAATTACATAGGGTTTCTTAATGTCTGTTTTACAACATGTGATTTTAGTAGCTCATTGTGGCAAATGACATATTTTACAGCTATTGTTCCATCTTTTCATGAGACCTGATCCTGCTAATGCTTTCTAGGGAGCAGAGTGTCTACCCATTGAAACAGAGGTTTGCAGGATTGGGCCCATGATGATCAAATCTCATTTGGAGCTATTTTTGCTCCAAGCAATGAGTTGATACAAGCAACAACCTGCACTGCCCTGGCCTGCTGTTCCCAAGGTTGGAGTCACACTCGCAAGAGGGTATATGACGATGCAACCGTTGCCTCCTCTGGAGTTTCCAACAAGACATCTCCAGGGCCCTCCTGGATGAGGCTGCTTTATGGATTTCAACTGGCTCCATTAGCCATGGCCCTTTCCCAGTCAGCACTACCCATTCTATGCTCTGCTACTCATCGGCCTTTCCTCCCAAAAGGTGGGGAACCTGGGGACACATTGTGCCTACACAATTCCCCCAGCTCATACAGGAAAAAGGATAAATTATGGCCTTCTGTGAACAACTGAACGGGCAAGTGTTTGGATGAGAAAAGGCTTTGCAATATCCGAGCTTAATATTTGAGCAGAATTTTATCCAGTCTGTTTCTTCAGGTCTTGCAGATCCTCTACTGTTTCTCCCCCTCCCCCCCAAATCCAACTTGATTCCCCAGTTCATCCTTTGTCCACTTGATCATTCTTGAATGATGATAGTTCTCGTACTTTTTCCCCTAACTGTGGCTGGTATGAAAGAAAAGATTTAGCATAGTTATTAAGAGATCTGTGGATGCACTTAAAATTTCTTCTAGTTTTTGAAATAGCAGAGGTTTCATGGATGTCCCCTGTACCTATCTACCCCAGAAAAACAGGTAATCTCTGTAGAATCAGACGTGTGCCTGTTGCAGTCATGCTCACTGAATATGGCATGAGTCTGTGTCCTTGCAAACCTAAACCCTCCATTGGAAGGACTGGGTCTGCTTTATGTAAATGACACAATATATTGGACTGGGACTTGGGAGATATAGGTTCTATACCCAGCTCTGTAACAGACTTCCTGTGAAACTGTGGGCAAGTCTCTTAATATATCTGTGAATCCTGGCCCCCAGTGAATTCAATGGCAAAACTCCTATTGACTTCAACAGGGGCAGGACTGCACCCTCTGTCTCAGTTCCCCATTTGCAGAATGGAGGTAATACTTTCTTACCTTGTGGAATGTTGTCAAGTTACCTACTGTGGTGAATGGGGCCACAGAAGTACTATCTATAAATAGATTTATGTAAAGTTCTATAAAAATTCTGGAGGGTTTGGTGGATAAAAACCTTTAAAGTATTTAAAAAGTCAAGTTTAGTTACCTAGTAAGCAAAAGGAAAATCAAACCCAGTGTGTCAGCACTGATAGCAATTAGACGAAACTCTCCAACATATAATTCTACCTGTTTACAAATGCTGATAAAATAGACACAATCTTTCTCTCAAGCTTTAGCATTATACAGTAAAGGTTAGAAAAAGACCCCCAAGCCCTTTTTATTATGAAAATCTATGGAACAGCTGTTACTAATGCCAAGAAACTGAGATCCAGCTTTTTATTTTTAAGAAAATAGACTATAGATCAAAGTACAAAATATGTGACAATTTTGTTGTGGGCAGGGTGAAACCTTATGGGTTGAGTGAAAACCCCATTGAGATGATAGGTGTGAACTCACCCTTCAATTAACATAATTGTAAGCATAAGCCCCCGTCTAAGAAAAAAGTGTGTGTGAGAGAGAGAACAAAAAACAACTTATTCAGGAGCTTTTGGCTGAGTAGTGTTGTGGGTGCAGGAAAGGTTTGTATGTGTGGGAAGAGATCACATAGAAATTTATAACAGACAAGAACGGAGGAAGAGGCAAAAAAGTGAGACCGGAGCCTGTAAGCACACTGAGCCTGGAAAAAGCTAGAGCATGCTTTTGGGCCTGGTGTTGGCTAAAGAGTTTTAGTGGCTATAAGCTAGGAAATGGATCCATTTCTTTTTGGAAACTTCTGCATTCAGAGAGACAGGACTTTGTATATTCCTTGTAAATAATCAAGACTGCATCAAAAAAATACCAACTACATCAATTTCTACTTCCTAATGAAACATCCCCAAGGCCCTGAACTTTGACTAGTTGCTCAGATCAAAAAGGGGCAGCAACATTATATAAGTGAATACCTGAGCAGCCACACGTAACATAATTGATGAAGACATGGTAAATTACCATATCTGCAGTGAATACTAGATATGAAGGAACCTCATTCTTCCTAGGTGTAAAAATCTTAATTCCATGAGAATGAGGTAGTTCTAAAGTTGCAGGCCTTCTTCCTTTTGTCAGTGATATTCCCGTTTGTAAGCATTTGATTTAACAGGGTTTATTATTTTATCTTGTGATGCTTGAAGGTTTTCTATTAATTTTTTTTTTTAAACTCCCCCTCCAGGTGGAGGAAACCTAATAGAAATTGGGTCACTTCCTTGATAGCAATAGTTGTTCACAAAAAATGGAGGGATATAATACTCCAAAATCATACCTGGTGTGAGGGGTCATAGCTTAATTGATTTCAGTGGAGCTGGGAAACCTGGTTTCTGAACCTGGTTCTGAGTCATCTTTGTCTCATAAACAGTTTGGGTTATATTTAAATACAACTTATGACTTCTATTTGATTCCATTTATATGCTCCCTGTTTCAGTGCAACCTTCACAAATATGTTGTAATTTGAATCATGGTTCCTACCCTGATTTGAGTCTTATTAAATCTATTACAGGTCTGTCGCATCTTAGGCGCATTTAACATGTGCGATTTCAGCTTTACGCGGTCGGCAAAAACAAGAAAAAAAACAAAAAAAAAGATAAAAATAACAATGTAAATACTGTTTCTGTAGTGCGGGCGATTCTGCCCACCATTACACTCAATGTAATTTTGACTATACGCGGTTTTCGCTTTAGGCGCTGACTGCGGAACGTAACCCCAGCGTAAGATGAGACAGACCTGTACTGGAAAAGTAGTAAACTATCCAGATGTAATGGGAAACACCAACACAATTATTTTGAGACATGACCTGACAATGTTTACCTAAGAAATCATAATGAACTCAATGGGACAACTTACTCATGTGAGTATGCCTCTTCCATGTAAGGATTGTATAACCGAGTCTGTGTGGGCTAGCATTTTCTTTAGATGTAATGTTCAGCTAAAAAGGTACCCTTGGATGAAGCTGGAGATAAAGGATGAAATCCTGGCTCCACTGAATTCAGTGGAGCCAGAATTTCACCCAAAATGTATTTGGTCAAGGGGCCTTGCATTTGGAACAAGTTAGTGGCATAGATAACTTTAAGCTTATCTTCAAACACACGGCAAGGCTTAGGATATGTCTGCACTTCGAGCTGAAGGTATAAATGCCAGTTCAAGGAGACATATCTGTGCTAGTTCCGAGTGAGCTAGTTCACTAAATCTAGAGTGTAGCTGTGGTGGCGGGAGGGGTAGCTGTCCTGACTGTACCCATCTGAGACACTAAGCACATGCTCAAGGCACCTAGTCCCGCCTGCCATACTCACTGCCTGTGGCTACACTCTATTTTTAGTCTGCCAGCTTGATCAGAGCTACCGCGGGTATGTCTTCAAACGGGAGATGGAAGTTTCCACTCAAGAAGTGTAGAAATACTTACTTGCCTTGCCTAAGGCTTCCTACCATAATAGAAGGCAAGGAAACACTACCATGAAAACAAACATCTAGAGTTACTCCTGGAACTTGGTCATGGCAAAGAGAATCCAGTAAGGACAGGGCTTTGCAGACCTGTCTTCCCAGTTCAGCACTATGTTGCTGTCATTGTTTACAGTAGTGCCCATAAAGTGCTAAGCGCTTTCTGAAGATTTAAGAGAAAGATTAGTCCCTGCTCCAAAGACTGTTGGGACAGACAGATGTGAGGAATTAGGTAAGAGGAACAGCAATAATCAATTTGCTTACAGCCAGTTGAGGTGACTTGTATATAGTGTGGAAGATGTGGGTATTTGAGGGTCTTAATTGTGGACAAGATAGTGATCTTGTGAATGGGCTGTAGTGATATATGTGCATATGCTCTCTCTCATTTTTTTAGAGAGAGAGAGACTATCGAAGTAATGGAATTCTGTGTGACCAGACTGGTAAGAATTTCCAGCTGCCTTGTAGAATTGGTCAAATAATGAGATGCATTTTTTCACAAACTTTTTTTGTGGAAAAAAAATGTTTTTTCTTCAAAAATTGCAAATGAGATTCAAATGCCGACTGCTTCCAGTATAGGAGCAAACAGCACCACTCACTATTTCAAACCTACTAGGTTTGAAACCAAACTTGTCATTGGTTTTCCAACAAACCAGGTGAAGAGCTGACTCGAGTTTGATATAGGATCAGGCTGATTGAATTTACCTTTAAAGATCTTTTAAAGAATGGCAAGTTTAAGTGTTAACTCTCCATATAATATGTACCCTAGTCTGCATAGCTGGTCATAAGTCATGGTACAAAAAGATCAGTTTTTGTTAAAGGCATCCTTATTTTTCTGGCTGGAAGCTAACTGGCTTGTTTTTCAGTTACCAGCCAAATATTTGAAATAGGTGCATTACATTATTCAATACAAGAGAGTAAACAAATTCTGGCTTCAAAAGAATAGGGCCTATAATAGTTATGAGGAATTATGGGCTGTCAACTTGCAGTGAAGCCCAGGGGTGCCAAGAATTTTTATCCCCTCACAGGATCAGGGTCTAGAATTAGAGATTTGAACACTTATTTAAAAAAAAACCACACATTCATGGAAAAACTCAGATTCTTAACTTGATTCGCCTGCTAGGTTTCTGTTCCTCTCATGACTTGCAATTAATCTCTCCTCCATTCTGAAGAAAGGTTTCCAGCTGCCAGTTTAAAGTACAGGGAATGAAATCTTCCATAACATTAAGAAAAGACATCTTTCAAATTGCCTCATGCTCATTAGGTCATTTGATCATCTGTCCTCAGTGGGCCCACTGCATCGTCAATAAGATAAGCTAATATGCGTGGAGAGGGGTGTTAGAACTTACTGCCGGCACAATCACATTTTTGATGGAATAGTGACTTCACTCTGGGGAGGGAGAATGTGATGTGATCAGATGTGGCTGCTTCACGCTCAAGAAATCTGAGGGTGACACAGAGCCTGAGATATCCAAGCTGTTTAAGGGAATTGGATACAAAATTCCCATTAATTTTCATGGGAGTTAAATATCCAAGTCCCCTAGCTGGCTTCACAAAATCTCAACCAGCAAGGCAAACAACCTTACTTTGATTGGAAGCTCTTTGGGTCAGGGACTGTCTCTTCATTCTGCCATCTGTACGGCGCCTAGCACAACAGGGCTCTGGGGTGTGACTGAGGCTCTGATGCACGATTGCAAAACAATTAATCTGACCCTTTCTCCCCCCCCCCCCCCCCCCCCCCCCCCCCCCCCCCNTTGCCTAGACCTGTTATGTTAGATGTTAATTGGTGCCATACACCAATTTAAAAACCTGAGAGTACATTGCCACTTCCTACAAAAACTAATTTTGCACATGGATAATTGCCATTCTACTGGATTTATTCTTCTTAGCACAATTACTCAGCCTGTATTTAAAAAAAAAATCTGAAGAATAAGGTCTATGAGTTTCTATGCAAGCAAATCAAATTAAATACAGACAGGAGGCTTAGTGTCTGATTAAAAATAATTTTTAAAAATGAACAAGCTTGCACCTGTGCCACCCACTTTTAAACTCTTGTCCCATACACATTTTTGTCTTCCAAGTGGCATCAAATAACTGTCACGTGGGACTAGCATACTAACAGAATATTGCAGTGAAAGAAGGGGATTGAACTTGGTTATTGAGTCATCAGTTAACTGGAAGGTTTTAGGGGAAATTTACCAAAGCTGCTTTTAAGATAATGCTTTCATGTTACTACACATTAATCTGCCATCAGAGTATCTTTTTCTCCTTGGTATGTTTATACTGTATAGTCATCTCTTCTTCCTTTCTTTGATTTTTGGTGCTAAAGCTTCAATTCCCAAAGTATTTAAGTGTGTGCTTAACTTTAAACAGAGTAGTCCCACTGACATCAAGATGGTAAAGATGTACTATCAATATGGGTTCATATGTCTGACCTTAATAAAAAGTGGATTTTCAGGGGAGATTTAAATAAAGGGTGGGAGCCTTCATTACTGGGATGAGGAGATTGTTCGAGGTACTGGGGGCACCATGAAAGAATATTATGAAGATTCAATTGAGAGGAAGAAATTCATGGTGGTGAAGTTGGCCTGGGAGCAAGCAATGAGAAGCAGAAGTGTATGCAAGGGCAGCTTTGTTCCACTGTGTTGAAGGTGAAGAGAGAAATCTTGAATTTGATCTGGTCAGTGGGAAGATTGAAAGCAAGGCACTTGGTCGGAGTGAGAGGGACACCATTCTGTTGGTAAACCAAATCCAAACCCCCGGGGTATGATTCTGATCTCGGTTGTTAGTGTAAATTAAGAGTAGCTCTGCTACTGTCAGTGGAGTAAAACTAGCATGAGATCAGAATCTGGCACTCTTCATGAGCCCTGAATTCACTGTAAATATATACAACTTTGCACACACTCTGTCCTATTGATTTTTTTTCTTTTTTTTTCTATGAAAGGAAGGAAGTACCTACATGCATTTCAAGTGCGAACATTTTTAAAATGAAAAAAATCTTATAAAAGTTACCTTAGCCTTAACAGTTATTGATTTAATACAATGAATTTGGCTTCCATTTGTTTGCCTCCAGTGATTTACCTCCCCCTCCCAGAAAATAAAAAACACTTCCTTAGACTTCATTTTACTCTTTTAACCTTTCCTTGGCTGATGGAAACTTCAGCCTGCACAGAAGAGAGGCTGAAGGAACATAATGAGCTATGAAAGTGTTTCTCTGGAAAGTCCTGAAAATAGAAGCAGAAGAAAATTGATGGAAATGAGGCAGGGTTGGAAACCTGCCTTGTTTCCTGCCAGTGTGCACCCTCCCCCTGACTCCTCAGCAGCCCACCTGGTGGGCTGACAGGGAATCACAGCTCAGTATCAGAATCTAGGAAGGGTGGCTTCCAGTACACACAAGGAACTAACAGCGTGTCTGCTGGAAGACCCATTTGTAGAGATACCCCAAGCTCCATAGAACTAGATAGCTGTGTATTCAGTGGGACATGACGCTTGCATCCTCTGAGTATCATTGTGCCATCTTACAGGTGGAGAGGTAAATGGCTCACCCAAGTCTATATAGTGAGACAATAGCAGAGCAGGAAATAGATCCTGGTCTTCCAACTACTGCTCCTGTGCACTGGACCACATGGCCTATCTCTCAACGTACTTATTACCACTTTTAAATCACTCATAAGATATGTTCATTGTTATGATTTATTGGCACAGTTCAGTCGCCACTATTAATGAAGATTAGAACAGTATTAAAAATCTTGAAAAATGGTACTTAAAATATTGTTTACCTGCCATAATGCCGTACCACACTGCAGTATGTAAACCGGACGTTT
Organism: Platysternon megacephalum; assembly: GCA_003942145.1. Taxonomy (NCBI): domain Eukaryota; kingdom Metazoa; phylum Chordata; order Testudines; family Platysternidae; genus Platysternon; species Platysternon megacephalum. The sequence continues at coordinate 305,795 of QXTE01000181.1, forward strand.
CCAGGAGGATAGTGGGTGTAGAGAACTCTAACCTATAAGGAAGGCTGAAGAGTGAAAGAATAAAAACACTAAAGGGCCCTGTCATTGTCAGTTCATATAGGAAGTTTAGGGGGGTTGAGGGGGAAAATCCATTTCTATAACAGATGGAAAATAAATAAATGAAAAGCGAGGATGATGAAGTTATTGGTCTAAGTGGTGGTGGTGTCCCATAATCCTTTAAAATGCAGTCAAACTTTCTTCTGAAATCCTTTGTATTGGTTTGATTTGTTGAGTCCCTCTTTACTGAGAGGGAAAGTGAATTTTGCTTCAGCGGGACAAGTGAACTGCACTGAGATACTAGATCTGCTTTTCCACTGTCTTGTATAATCATAATGTGCAAGGTATGCTTAATATTTCTAGTCACATGGATGAATGGATTATTCCGACGTGCTTGGGTTTTTTGCAGTCGTTTTATATAGCTGTAAACGACCACATATGGTACAGTGTGGACAATCAGGGTGCTGTACTTGTATTTTATTATTACAAAGGATAAATATTCCAACAGTGGCTCTTAAGGAGACTGTCCTTCAGAGAGGATATTCATTAGACAAGATTATCTTTAATGGAATTCTCCTAGGATGAGGTAAACCACTGCTGAGTTCGTGCTGTTATGATAGTCCTAAAAGGCTTTATAAAAAAGCATAAAGGAAGGACATCTGTTTTAATAGACATCCCCATGTGAGAACACAGAGGAGGAAACTGAAGGCTCGATCTTCAACTGGTGTAAGATTACATAATTCCATTAGCTTCCATACTTCCATGGAGCTACTCTGAATTACACCATCTGAGAATGAGGCACTAAAGTCCTATGTGTGCAGGAAGATCTTTCAGTCACATTGAAACAACTGGTTAAGGAGGAACAAATACTGACGACATTCTGAGAATTAGGAATGGGTGAATTTCATGGAATTTGAGCTTTTGTAAACCTCAAGCTTTTTTTAGATTGGAGAAAGTGCTACAAGTTCATGAGTCATGTATTTCTGTAGCTTAACCCTTGACAGGGTTGACTAAGTTTAAAGAAGCAGACATGACTTTCCAGCTGAAGGGGAGTGTGCTAGTGGGGGGAAAAACTCCCTTTAGGATAGGCTAGACACGTGGGCGTTATACAATAGATTTCCTCTCTGCCCCACTTTTGTTTCCTTTTTCACACTATAGTTCCACTGGATGTTCCCTCATCTTATAGATTTTTCCACAATGTCTTCGATTAATAGAACACAAACCTAATCCCATTCCCATAGGAGCGGAGTTGCTTTGTGTGTGTTTGAACACTTTGGAATGCCAGAGTCCCAGTTTGATCACGATGGCGGAAATGCTAAGCCACTTGTTGGAGGACTCTAACTGCTCTGAGTGTCTGATCTACAGTAAGCAAACATAGCAGTATTAAAACTAAAAAACAGTGCTTTGGGTATTGTAAATACAAAGGCAGGGGAAAAAAACCCTACACCTGAGCATCTTTTGAAATAGTAAATTGGAAAACTAACACAGAAAGTACCCACCCTGCTTGGAAAAACTCTTCCGAATTCTGTCAAGGTAGACTCATCCCTTAATCCTGCTGATAGACACATTCTATACATACCTTTTGGAAAAGACCTAAAGATCACTGTCTGATCTGCTGTGTGGGGACATTAATTATCCCAGAGACTATTTTGTGAGAATGTTCATTTGGCCAAAAAGTCTAGTGGCCAGTTACCCACCTAACTGCCTTGTGGTGGTGAAGAGATTCCTCTGTGTACTTTTTAATGTGTAGCTTGCATTTGTGCCGTGTTCCATTTTAAAGCATTTGAGGAGGAGGAGTCTTTTATTGACTGTGATGTGGTGATTTCCATCTAATAATTTTGTCTGAGTTTCATACACAGTATTTCTTCAGACATTATGTATTACAGTAATTTTGTTCAAGTTCAATCAGATTAGTCTCACAGACACTTAAAAATTACATGATTTTCAGTGAGCAGAATACAGTGCCTTATAATGGAGCCTTGCTGAGTAAATCTCAGTTGTTAACACTATCCAGTCAGATGCTTATACTGTAATATGTTTTCCTCATTTAATCAATGGTACTGAGAATTGCCATGACATGCCTTTCCCATGCATGACAATACTTATTCGTACAAGTCTTACACCAAGTCTTATTTCAGTTCTTAGGGTGAACGTCTTCAAAATTAACAGATGTTCAACCTGTGGTGTCAGTGAATTCAGAAAGTCATGAACAGTTGAATACATTTATCAGTCATAGTTATTAGAGGCCTCACTATCTATCTATGTCAGTGGTTCCCAAACTTGTTCCGCCGCTTGTGCAGGGAAAGCTCCCATTGGCTTGGAGCAGCGAACCGCAGCCACTGGGAGCTGCGATTGGCCGAACCTACAGATGCGGCAGATACACAAACCAGCCCGGCCCGCCGAGGCTTTCCCTGCACAAGTGGCGGAACAAGTTTGGGAACCACTAATCTACGTGGTTATCTGGAACCCAACATAGACATCAAAGCTCTCCTAATACATAAGACAGGTACTAAGAGGACCTGGGGAATTACAGACAAGTCAGCCAAACTTCAGTACCTGGAAAGCTACTGATTAAGAAATTGTTCCAGTTTCTAAGAACCTAGAGGATAATGGGGTTATAAGGAATAGCCAGTGTGGGTTTAAGAACAAATTACGCCAAACCAATCTAATTTCTTTCATTGACAGGGTTATTTGACTAGTGGATAGGCCAGTAGACATGATATATCTTGATATTCGTAAGGCTTTTGACCGTTCTCATAAGCAAACTAGGGATATGTGGTCTAAATGAAATTACAATAAATTGGGGGCAAAATTTGTTAAAAGATTCTATCAATTGTTCACTGTCAGACTGAAGGGGATATATCTAATGGAGTCCCAGAGGGTTCTGCCCTGGGTCTGCTACTAGTCAATATTTTCATTAATGACTTGGATAATAGAGTGGTGAGTGTGCTTATAAAACATACAGATGTTAACGAATACTAAGCTCTCATAATTCTTTGCATAATAACTATTATTCCAGAATTTTTACACTATTAGCAAATAACATGTCTGAATTCTAAGGCCTCCGGGTGCTGGTTTTTAACCTCAACCCAGTGACTGACCAGAGTTCAAGAATGTATGTAATTCAGTATTGAACTGCACCTAATGATCCTCACTGCTTCTAAGTCTGAGAATCTAGATGTCCAGGAAAAAAGGCCCCTAAAAACCAATGAAAGGTATCTTCACAAGTATGTTATAATAAGAGACTGGGTAACTGATAAGGGGTGCTTATCTTCTGTGCTTGGTAAGAAATATGGTTGTTTGCTGCAGATTAGGGTGACCAGACAGCACATGTGAAAAATCGGGACGGGGGTGGCGGGTAATAGGAACCTATATAAGAAAAAGACCCAAAAATCAGGACTGTCCCTATAAAATCGGGACATCTGGTCACCCTACTGCAGATGCTTTCTGTAATCGATGAAATAATGACCCACTGAAATATGTGTTTAACTCATGAACTACCAGCTGTCACAGCTATCAGTAGTAATGACTGAACTAGAAATCCCTTTAGTTTATCAATCAGGTAAAGTGAGAGCCATAAATTCCATCAGTAATTGATGTATCAAAAACAGAACATATAATGAAATTAATTGTAGGAAAACTTTTTTTACCCTTCACAAGGGAATTTCTTTGCCTTACAACCCATAAAAGGACAGACGTTTGGAGAGTTAGATTGGGGAATATATTCTGCTAGCATTCCACCAGTTGAAGAGGGAAGACATGGGCCAGTTCTTCACTTTACACAGAGTGGTTATGTTTTCTTTCTGTACAGAGCTATATTAATAGTGTTTGGATTGATAATATTTGAGTAATTCCATTTGAACCTGTTTTGACAATCTTGCGTTGTGGTTATATTTAACTGTACAACACAGATGACACCAAGGGGTTGCAAGAACTCTGGAGGACATGATTCATATTCAAAATGACCTTGAGATATTGGAGATGTGGTCTGAAATCAAAAAGATAAAATCCAGTAAGTCAAGTGGAAAGTGCTACACTTGGGGAGGAAAAAGTCAAATCCCCAACTACAAAATGGGGAATAACTTGATAGACAGTATTACTGCTGAAAAGGATCTGGGGGCTATAGAATAAACTGAATCAATAATATGATACAGTTGGGAAAAGGCTAATATGATTCTAGGCTGAATTAACTGGAGTGCCATATGTAAGACATGGGAGATAATTGTCCTGCTGTACTTGTCACTGGCGAGGCCTCATCTGGAGCACTATCCAATTCTGGGTGCCACATTTTAAGAAAGCTGTGGACAAATTGGAGAGTGTCCAGATAAGAACAACAAAAATGCTAAACTGTTTAGAAAACCTGACCTATGGGGGAAGGTTTTTTTAAAAAATGTGGGCATTTTTAGTTTTGAGAAAAGAACACTTATATGTTAATGGTTGTTATAAAGAGGGTGGTGATCAATTCTTCTCCATGTCCACTGAAGGCAGGACAAGAAGTAATGGGCTTAGTATGCATCAAGGGAGATCTAGGTTAATATTAGGAAAAATCTTTCAAACTATGAGGGTAGCTAAGCTCTGGGAGATTGTGGAATTTCTATCCTTAGAGGTTTTTAAAAACTGGTTGGACAAACACCTGCCGGGGTGGTCTAGGTTTACATGGTCCTCTCTCAGCACAGACCAGATGGATAGATGACCTCTTGAGGTCCCTCCAACCCTACATTTCTGATTCAGTAATTCTATTAATATCATAGAATCATAGAACTTAAGATCAGAAGGGACCATTATGATCATCTAGTCTGACCTCCTGCATGCTGCAGGCCACAAGAGTTGACCCACCCACTCCTGAAATAATTCTCACCCTTGACTCAGCTGTTGAAGTCCACAAATCTTGAGTTAACGACTTCAAGCAGCAGATAATCCTCTAGCAAGCGACCCCTGCCCCATGCTGCGGAGGAAGGCGAAAAACCTCCAGGGCCTCTGCCAATCTACCCTGGAGGAAAATTCCTTCCCGACCCCAAATATGGCGATCAGCTGAACCCCGAGCATGCGGGCAAGATTCTCCATCCAGACACTCAGGAAAAAGTCTTTCAATATCCCAACATTTACCATGATGATTATGGTCACCTTTAAAGCAAAGTTTGCAAGCTTTTAACTAGATAAACATGCCTCAATATTTAGAACTAGTAGAATTTTTGAATGAAACATGGTCTTTTACTTTTTAAATGAGATTTCATTAAAAATATTTTTGAACAAATTCTTGTTTTACAAAACCTCAAAACAAAACATCATCTTTCTTTTTTTCCCTTTGCCTTTCAGTGGCAAAATGGGGGGAAAAGTGAGAAAGGGAAATAAATTGGGGGGGAGGTAGCAAAGCCAGAAAGCTTTCATGAATTCAAAAATGAAAAATTGTTTTTTTGCAACTTGCAGAATGAAAATGATTTAAAAAAAATTGTCATTAAAAATAAAAAAACCTTTTGGTTTTTAGCCAGCTGTAGCAACTGGTATAGTTTGGATCAGGCCAGCTGATGTGTGTGTGTGTGTGTGGGGGGGGGGGGGGGGGGGGGGGGGGGGGGGGGGTNGGTGGAGGAGGGTAAGGTAGGCAAAGGGTGCAATTGCCTAGGGCCCCAGGCAATTTTAAAAGGGCCTGCTGGGAGCCCTGGGCCCTTTTAAATTGCCCAGGCTGGCTGCAGGGCTCCTAGGCGCGCTTTGTGGGGGCCCCACGGGCCACTGCGATTGGCCAGTGCAGTCAGTCCTGGAAGTGATGGCTTGGTCCTGGAAGAGACAGACTCGTCCCTTCCACCCTGGGGCCCGCATTTCCCCCGCCCCCGGGACGGCCCTGGGGCCTGGAATTGCTGTCGTTGGGCCTGGTTTAGATGACTTTGCTTTGTGGATTTTAAGTCTTGCTGCAACGCTTATGCCCAAGAGGTGAATTAATTTCTTCAACTGTGTGAATAAGTCCTAACAAATACGTTGTGTATTATATTTACTATAGTGAACATTGTAAATAATAAAGTAAACTTATTTAGCTATTTAAGGTTAATCAAAATTAACCAACATAGTTTGAATTTTAAATATTCATTACAAGCTGCTCATGAACAATCTATGCATTAATATTATTCATAGAAATTATCTGGCCGTTCTTTCAGAATAACAAATAAATCTGAGAAAATTGTAGCTTCTGAGGTACAATTTAATGGTCAGGGGGTTACATTAATCAAAGAAATAACTTGCCTAAATCATAATCTCAACCCTGCAAACACCTATGCATGTTAGTAACTTCATGCCATGAGTACCACTGAAATCAATAGGGCTAATCATGTATGCGAGTTATTTTAAGCACATGTTTGCAGCACTGAGACCTATGAGCTCAGCTCTAGACATAAACACGGTTCCTGGTTGTGACGTGAACCCATAATACTGTCACCCTGTGACAGAAATGTTACAATTTTTTGTGGCTTGAAGCAATTTCTAATTTCCAGGTAATAGGTTGCATCATCTTTGAAAAACCACAGCAATACCCTCTCATGAGGGAGGTACCTTGACTGGACAGCAGACAGTGAGAGAAGCCCAAAATGCATGGAGGCAGGAGCCACCCCGCCCGCTCCTCTCCCTTTGTTCTTCACGCAGCCATTGGCTGGGCAAGGAGGATGGGGGAGGAGATTGGCTGACTGCTGGGTGCCCCTCTCTTACCTATGTAAGTTAGCCTGGGCTTTTCAAAAGCTTCTCACTTTCTGGTTAGCTCCCTTCCCTTAGTTGTGGATTAGGAGTAGTACTGCTTATGATGCTGCAGTTCTGACTGATCACCTGTTTTTAGGGCTCAGGAAGGGTTTTTCCCGTTCGGCCAAATTGGCATGTGTCCCAGTGGGATTCTTTTTTTTTTTTTGCCTTCCTCTGTCCCCTGGAGGCACAGTTAAGTTGGAAGCAATAAGATTCAAAGTGCATATAATGCTGTTACGGTTACTGACTAATTGCAACTTGAGGCCAGTGTCCAGTGTGGGAAAAGGCTATAGAGGCTAGCTCCCAGAGATAAGTGAGACCCAGGATTTCACCATTGGACCTTGTGCTCATGGTGGGGGGGATGGATAAGAAGCATGAAGTCTTCGTGAACTGAGGTTCCTCCCCGCATCCGAAGCCAGCCTTGCGGCCCCTTTTGCTCCACCCTCCTTAGTTTGTGTGAGTGAGAACAAACTGAGTCAATGGGGTAGATCAAGGAGAGTCTACCCAAAGTTGTTAATTCTGTGTAAGGGGACTGTTGCCCCCTTACTAACATTCAGTGGGGGTGTTTTGGTTGGCTAGCTCCCAGCTCTAAAAGAATGGGGAGAGGCCAATGCTCCAGGTCAGCCTCAACCTCTGAGCCTGATTGACAGGGCGGGCAGGCTAATCAGGGAGGCAGGAGGCCAGGGAGGTCCCGGCCTCCGTGTAAGCTGGAATTGCCTGGGTCAGACAGAGTGGGGCCGAGCTAAGGAGAGAGCAGGGGCCCAAGCTGAGCTGGGGAGCAGAGCCGTGTCAATTCCAGAGGGGCCAGAAAAGCGGCTCAGGAAGCAGGTCAGAGTTGGGAGCAGAGCCAGAGACAGCCCAGGGAGAGCAGATCCTGTGCTGGGAGCAGAGCTGCAGCCACAGAGCCAGGTGTGGTGAGCAACTGGGGCCAGCCAAGGGGGGACCTTGGGCAAAGGGACCAGCGCAGAAAGGTACCCCCAGCCAACGGTCCTTGCAGGCCAGACTGGGAGGGGGATCTTAACCCGACGGGGGGCTGATGCTGGGAAGAAGGGGCCTTGTTGGGGTTACGAGGACTCTGCCAGACAGGAGAGTGGAAGGGGAGTCCTCGAGGGCAGGGAGGCCTCTGGGTAAAGGAAGTGGGAGCGAGGACCGTTTCAGGCCAATGGGGGCTGCAGGAAGCAGTGTGGGCCGAGGGATGTGCAGGCTGCCACTTCCGAGGGATGTGCTGGTTGTACTGCTGTCAAATACAGAGGTAAAATAACCTCTCTACTTAGATTTCCCTGTCTGCATCACAGGATTGCATTAGCTCTTTGGCCACAGCAACATACTAGGAGCTCATGTTCAGCTGATTAGCCTCCATGACCCCCAAATCTTTTTCAGAGTCACTGCTTCCCAGAATACTCCCTTCCTATAAGTATGGCCTACATTCTTGATCCTTGATGTATACATTTACATTTAGCCTTATTAAAATGCATATTGTTTGCTTGCACCCAGTTTACCAAGCAATCCAGATCACTCTGAATCAGTGACAGGTCCTTCATTATTTACCACTCCCCCCATTTTTGTGTCACCTACTCACTTTCAGTGCTCATTGTATGTTTTCTCCCAGGTCACTGATAAAAATTGTAAAATAGCATAGGGCCAAGAACTGATACTTGCAGGAACCACTGGAAATGTACCTGCTTGATGATTATTCCCCACTTAGTTACATTTTGAGATCAACCAGCCAGGTTTTAATGTGTGCCATGTTAATTTTATATTCTGTTTTTTAATCGGTGTCACACAGTATCAAGTCAAATGCCTTACAGAAGACTAAGTATATGATGTCAACACTATCACCTTTATCAACCAACCTTGTAATCTCATTACAAAAAAATTCCAAATTAGTTGGACAAGATCTATTTTCCATAAACCCATGTTGATTGGCATTCATTACATTACCCTCCTTTAATTCCTTTTCGAGTCACATATGAGGAGTTCCATACTTTTGTGTGGGATCAATCCCAGGCAGACTATAATTTCCCAGGTCATTTCATTGACCCTTTTAGAGCAGGAAGAGGGCATTGTAGTGCTCCTCCCCAAGGTATAACAAAGGTGTGGTCTACAGTTTAAACCCATTCTACTTGTCTGTCATTCACTTGCCTGCTTGTCCTCATCAAGTTACTAATGCATTGCTGAAGACTATTTTCATTAAATATATTGATTTCTTTTGTTTACAAGAGGTTGCTTGATATGAAGCTGGCAAATAAATTGAGCAACGTTTTAAAATATGGCTTAATTGAAAGAATATATTTGATATTCATTAATCTCTCTTACAGATAGTCCATTTGAAGTTTGCAAAAGAGCAGATCATGCTTCAGGGCAGCCATTTAAAAAAGAAAAGAAAAGACAGAATTGTTAATTCTAGTAATGCAGAACAGATAGAGGTGGAAGCCAGTTAACTGTGACCTTTAAAGTCTAATGTAACAATACACATAATTTCATGATGAACAACACTGAAAAGTCAGCTTAGACAGACATTTTTCTTTGCAACATAAATGCTGCATTAGAATTCTGTTAACCCAATGACACAGCATTCATTTCTAATTCCAAATCAAAGGCTTTCACAATAATTAATTGGGGAGAGGTGCACATCAACTGAAAGGAAATCAGATTTCCTACATTGCAATTTAATATTTATTTTTGTAATGGTCTGCCGTCACAAGGGATTAAGAAACCTAAGGCATATGTCTATACTGAGTAGTGTCAACAAGATATCCTGGATCATATTATGGAATCACTTATAGCACTAGTTGAGTTTAGCACAAGAAAGTTTGACAAACTATTCCCATCAAACTATTTTCTAGAGCTACCTGACTTTTTAATAAATAAATAAATATATATAATATATATTTGCAATGTTTTCATTGAAATGTCAAAGTATTCTGATTCCTTCCCTCCTCCCCTGTATTTTGATCATAGTTATGGCTTCTGCAAGTGACTTGTATCACTTTCCTTTTACAAGGAATTTAAGCCTTTATTTTGTAGCTGACCTCACAGGGTAGATTCTGCAGTTAGCCAGTTGACTGTGAATTACAGAACTGGGGCCCTTATATTTGCCTATAAATATACACTTTCCAATCCATTGTATTGCCTATTGTTTTAAAGAGACTTTTCCCACAGGTTTTAGCTGTCCCCAAAATACTGTCCATACTTATGCTATGGTGTTGGTCACTCCCGCAGCATTATGTGGAGTCCTTTGGAAATCTGTATTCTTCTAGAGTACTCATACAAAATAGCAGCCATTTGGAATAGTTCACATGCCATCCTGCCACCCATAGGGAAGGTGGCCGTGAACTCGTCCATCCCCAGTACCGACAGCCAACTGCGACCGGACATCATCACTAACGAGGACTAGAAGATGATCATGATGGTGGATGTCTCAATGCCCATCGAGAACAGGACCCCGGCCTTCCACAATGCCCGAGCTCAAAAGTTGGAGAAATACACCCCTCTGGCCGAAACCTTGAGAACTAAAGGTTACCAGGTTCAGACACACACGCTGATCTTCAGAGCCCTGGGCGCATGGGACCCCAGTAACGAGCAAGTGTTGCAGGAATGCAGAATTAGTCAACACTTATGCTCGTCTGATGCGGCAACTCATGGTGTATGATGCCATCAGACGGTCGAGGCACATCTATCTAGAACACATCACCGGACATTGTTAATACCAGGAAAGATGAGCTGGAGTTGCATGAGAAGCGATATTGGAAAGTAATAAATACTTCTCTGATGGATTATATCTACTAAGGGACAACCCATCCTAAATCCTCAATTACTGAGGGACAATCTATACTCATTCCTATATTTGCTTTCTACAACCAACTCTCAGTATGACTTTTCATGAGTGATTTACCCGAGTATTCGTATTCTAATTTCTAAACTGTATCGTCAAATTTATCTAAATTTGGGTTATTGCAGATTATGTACTATATGTATCTTATGAGTTTTTTAACAAACTTTGTATTTATGGATAAGAACTATACCCAGATGTACAGACACTTTTCTTAACCTGTATATTATATATTTTTTTAACATTAGCTTTTAATTTTTTTTTTTAAATAAGTATCCTAACTGTTGTATTAATTAAATGTGAAGGTAATACACACACAATTTTCATCACTAATTATTGGCTGGACAAATACTGAAAAATGCATGACTATTCATTCAAATTCTTTAACTTGCTTTGCCTGTGCTAACCCCTCCAACCTCCCCACTCCCACTTTTTCAATTGTTTTCTGTAGTTAGTCAAGCAAACAATATTCTTACCAGGAATATGTGTAGGACTGCAATTAATATTACTGATTTGCAGAAATTAACTTTCACACTTGTAATTACGGAGGCAAGGCGAGTGAGGTAATATCTTTCATTGGACCAACTTCTACTGATGAGAGAGTCAAGCTTACACAACGCTTTTTCGGGGAAGGTACTGTATACAAGGTGGAACAGATGGTTTAGCAGAAGTACTTAACACATTTCAAGGGGCCATTCAAGGTGAAGTGGCCTATTAACATTCTTCCAGTGGCGGGGAGAAGCTGGGATGGGGGCGTTTACTGGGTTACATATTGTTGTAATAAGCCATACATCCCGTCTCTCTCTTCAGTCTTTGATTTTCAGTGTTTAGGAAAGTTATGAATTTAAGTTCCCAGGCTTTTCTGTGATCGCTTTGTGAAAGTGGTTGCCCACAGGTGATATGGTGTTGGTGTTTTTTTAAATCCGTTTTCTGTGAGCGTACATTTGAGAGTATAGTAATTGTCTCCTTTCACCCACAATTACATGAATTCACAGTGGAAACTAGGATGAAGTCCTGGTCCCATTGAGTTATGGTAAAATTCCCATTCATTTCAGTGGTGCCAGGATTTCACCATAGGTCCTTAGAGTTGACCTTATCTCCGAAAACATATCTTGTGAGCTGTGTGCAATCAAAACAGCTTACATTTGGAATGTCTAACACTTCTAATGAACTGATCACAAATCTATAGATCAAAAATTATTTTGGATAAGAAACGAATTTGCAAAACTCCCAATTTCTTCGTAGATTGAACAGAAAAAACAGAATCTATTGAACTGGATTAGTTAGTGTAGTTACTTGCCTCTTTAATTGTGTACATCACTCTTTATTTTGCTTATAGATAAATGTTTGCTATCAAATTTACTATTCTTAACTAGCACCTCTTAATCAATTAAACACCAGAGAAAACTTTCCTGGTTTACTGTGATTTGCGATTTAACAATACATATGCAAATGAAATTAGTACTAGCAAAAATAATTATAGTTGCTCTTAGGAGGATTAATAGCTAAAGCCTGCCCTGCCTCTGAGTTTAATTTAATTTTGTTGTGTGTATAAAATGAGGAAATTAATTATGTTCAGTATTGTTTGGCAGTTAATGTACAGTCACATTAATGCATGTTTAGTTACACTGAGTAATAGGGGCCATGTGTAAATATATATTTGTACGTCTATTAAGATACAGATATTGGTACGTAATCTGTGATTAATACCGGCCCAGTGCTTTAGAATGACATGCTGTAGTTACCATTAAAATATTGCCATTCACAACTTGAAAGAAATTAGTGTTACTACATTATTACAGGTATGTTTATAACATAACATAGTAAAAATTGTCCCCTTATAGGGCAAGTCCAAAACATTTAGTAGAGAATCAGACGTATAGAATATTTAGGTTAATATACAGAATTCTGTAGCAAGGCTATAAATCACTTGAATGTGCCTGATTTTCCACTCAGTTACATTTGGTTTAGGCCAGTGAATTCTCATAATGGAGAATCAGGCCCAATGTGTTGGTGTGAACATTCTGTAAAAAGGGTTTGACTGCTGATTCCACTCTAGATGGTGCCAAAATTACATTGGTAATTAGACTGAAGGCTAAGATTACAACTTTTTATAGAAATAAAATAAATGACAGTTGTTGTTGTGTGGCATTCATGTGCCCTGGGTGACATGTTAGTTGTTAAAGCCTTGTCTACACTGGCGGCAGTGTGTAGGGTACGTCTAGCTCAGGGGTCGGCAACCTTTCAGAAGTGGTGTGCCGAGTCTTCATTTATTCACTCTAATTTAAGGTTTTGCGTGCCAGTAATACATTTTAACGTTTTTAGAAGGTCTCTTTCTATAAGTCTATAATATGTAACTAGACTATTGTTGTATGTCAAGTAAATAAGAAATGTTTAAGAAGCTTCATTTAAAATTAAATTAAAATGCAGAGCCCCCCCAGACCAGTTGCCAGGACCCGGGCAGTGTGAGTGCCGCTGAAAATCAGCTCGTGTGCCGCCTTCGGCACGCGTGCCATAGGTTGCCTACCCCTGGTCTAGCTAATGAGCACAGTGAAAAGAGACTGCGTCCACAGTGGGGTGTGGCTACAGGCAGCAGTGAAAAATTGTGTAGGAGGAAAAACAGTGAAAAGTAGGAGGGAGGCAATGGGGAGGCTCTGCTAGTGGGGACCTTTTGTAGCCTTTCCCTGCAATAGGGAAAGCTCCAGCAGTGGGACACTACACTGCTTTTAAAACAAACAAACCAAAAAAAGCCTAGACATGGATGGCACTGTTTGGATATGTATGGAGCTGTGTAGGGTACATACCTTAAGATTCTGGTGTCTTTATTCTACTTGCCTTAGCAATGCCGATACTGCTGTTTATACCCATGGTAGGGGTGGCATGCTACCAGTGTAAGTGTAGACATAGCCTAAATTTGATCTTGGTCCCCAAATGAAACTCCCATATGGGGTTCTCTTGTGGAAGCCCTATTTCTGTGCAAGGTACGTATTCTTAATAATAATATATGGAGATATACCTATCTCATAGAGCTGGAAGGGACCCTGAAGGGTCATCGAGTCCAGCCCCCCGCCTTCACTAGCAGGACCAATTTTGCCCCAGATCCCAAAGTGGCCCCCTTAAGGATTGAACTCATAACCCTGGGTTTAGCAGGCCAATGCTCAAACCACTGAGCTATCCCTCCCCCCCTTCTTCTCCGTGTCATCCTTAGCACACCTGTACCCTGGCTTGTTCAACAATTATGGGAATGGAGGGCATGATGACAAACCCCAGCAACCTAATTGTCTGCTTGACAATTACCCACCATCGACTCAAACCCATTTATCCAATGTGCTTAAGAGAAGTAGTGACCCAGCTCAGTTACATGATTGGATCATGACTCGCTACCTCTGTCTGGATGCTGACATCCCTAGAGACTGCTCAGACACACTGTATCCCCCATGCATGGCGAGGGACTTGTTCAGCAGTTCAGGCTGTCAGCAAGGGAATGGGAATAGCTCCTGCACCCATGTGAGTCTGTGTACACAAGGGCCTGCTGCTGAGCCAGTCACCAAGGTCAGCTTTGCCCCGTGGAGAAACAAGTATAGGAATTCTTTCCTGACCCCTTGGGCTCTCCGTTTAGACCCTGTTGCATGAGATTTGATTGATCAGGTTGCCATGCATAATCATAAATCTTAGGGCCAATCAACAATTTACGTGTGCTCCTTCCTACCAGATTGTTTGATCCACAATAGTTGGGGCTTCGATTACTTCTCCCCTCCTATATGGGTGCTCGTCTGCCATGATTCTTGGTGCAATCTTGTTTACTGGTATCTGATTAATAAACTTAAAGATCATATCCCCCAAAATATATTCCCCCATTAATTTTCCTAAAGCAACTCAATCTTATCATTATTGAAGGATTTGCTATTACACCATATTCCCATAATTTAAGAGCCATTGACTCATTCCATCCCACATGAGTATTAGCCAATTCTTATTCATTAGTCGCATCTAGCGTGACTATATCAAATCCCAAACTCCAAAAGGTACAGTTCAGAGTATTCCTGTTCAGATTGTTCTCATCATAACTAAATCTAAACATTTGGTGACCTTCTTCCCCCCTCCCCCTCCCCCTTAGTATGTACAAATACCTCCATTGCTCTTCCAAATCTTTTGGCTTTAGATATTCCCATATCGCATTTTTGCCATCTTCCCACCATATTTCAAATTTTACCTCAAAAGGTTTTTCTTTGCATCTTGTTTTGTTTGCTCCTGTTTTTCCCATTCTGTCCCACGAATAGTCAAATGTCATATTCCCTTTGATCCATATGAGGTGCTCCCATATGTATATCCATGTACCCCTAAATTTCTCCAAATATTCAAAAAACGTAAAGGTCAATACCCATATGTCCACCCTTTTTGAATTATGAGGATCCTAAATATTGAAGCCATGGCCATTATTCCATAGGAATAATGTCCAATGCTTCCGGCTGTATTATTCTAAATACTTACACTAACCTCTTTTATCTTCGCTTGAGCTCTGGTATTATTTTTTTCTTCCTAAAATATAATGCACACAACACAACTCTTCTCCTAAGCACAAAATTCAAAGCAAAGCAAGCATAAGCAATAAACCAATTACAAAAATTCTAGCACCGTATCCACACTCCAAATCCAAGGTCTGTACAGAATAATCTCTGGTGTAATTGGGCATTCCTTTCCCTCTGTAAGATAAACCCAAAGAAAAAGAAAGGAACATTATTTAATCTTTAGGCCATAACTTTAATTGTGATGTGAGAACCAACTTTCCCTTCCCCCTACCCCCCTTGTTAATCTGCACTACAATAGGTGAAATTTTATTCATGATGGAAAATGGTCCAACCCATCTAGACACCATTGATTTTTCAATGTTAATTTCAAATACATTACTTTATCTCCGATTTTCCATAATTTACTGTCCTGAGCCACACGAGAATCCATAGTCTCTCTTGCTTTTTCAATGGCGTTAGATAGTTTAAATTCAATTTTTTAAGTTCTATCGCTAATTCCCTAGCCATTGGGTAACTGATTCCGCCTCCTCTTCTTCTGGGTACAATAAAGGGCTCCACAGTCTCATAGACCTTCCAAAGAGAATTTGATAAGGCTGGTAGCCAGTACCCAATCAATCACTACTTCGGATTGCCGCCAACACCACTGGCAATTTATTGTCCCAAACTTTGCCAGTTTCTTACACTACTTTGTGTAGGACTTGTTTAATAGTTTGATTCATCCTTTCTACTGTCCCTGACGATTGAGGATGATATGTAGTTGTTGCTTTATTCCTAAAGCTTTTAATAAACTTTTAATTACTCCTCCTACAAAATGTGGCCCATTATCTGAATCAATTACTTTTGGAGTTCCATATCTACTAAACACTACTTTTCACAACTTTTTGGCAGTGGTCTCTGCAGTATGATTTCTGGTGGGAATCCCCTCCATCCATCCAGAAAAGGAATCTACTATCACTAATAAATACTGATTCCCCCTTTGGGTCTTAGGCAATTTATCAATATAATCAACCTGTATTCTACTCCATGGCCCCACAATTCTTTGATGTAACAAGGGTCCTGAATTTGGTGGTTTACTCCCATCTGCTGCACACCTTATGCAGTTTTTAACCAAGTATTCTATGTCCTTTCGCACCTTAGGCCATATTCCAATTTGTTTTACCTTAAAGACAGTCTTCTCTATTCCTTGATGGGCCATAGAGTGACACAGGTTGTTAACCTCTTCTCTTTGAAGTTTGTCAGGTACCCACTTTACCTCTCCTGTTTTCTTATTCATCACCTTGTATATTCCAGTTTCCCCATCTTTCCTCAGGTTTAACCTCCTGTTTTATGGCTTGAGCTCTAGTAACTCCCATAACTCCCAAAGGTTCCTTTGCTGCTAATTTAGCTAAAGAATCTATTTTATCATTCCAATATTTTTCATTCCCTTCTCACTTTTGATGACCTTTAATATGTCTTACTCTTAATTGTCATTGGTTGAAGGGGGGGAAAAACACACCCATCATAAATAGATTTCCAATCCTCCTTTTGGACCAAATTTTTCCCCTCAGCTGTTTACCAAAGATTCTTTTTCCAAATCCCAATCCAGCACAACAGTCCTTATGCCACAAAGTCTGAATTCACATAGACATAAAGACACTCTGCAACATTATTTTTCTGTTTAAGCAGATCACTAAGAGCTCTGACCTTGGCTCCCTGAGCTGAAGTCATACTCATAGAACCAGAAATAGTTTCCCCATCAATTTGTACAGCAGCATATCCCGTATATTGCTTAGAGTTCTCATGGTATGAACTACCATCCATAAACCAAACCTCCTCCAAGGCTTAACACTTCATCTACCGGGGATGCTTCTTCAAGTAACTTCGGTTCGGTTTTTGGAAGTGGGCATTCATGCTCCTCTCCTTCCATCAGGAGGGCATATGGTAATATCATTGCTTGTTTGTTATTCTCATAAGTAATATCTCTGCTAGTTAACATCAAGGTCTATTGGGTCATCCTGGTATTCGATTCTCGTTTCCCTGATAAAATATACTACAGGGGAGAGTGAGGTGTTTGTATTATAATAGGGGCTGTGCCAGTAGTCAAAGCAAAAGCTTCACACAGCAGCTAAACATTCTCTTTCACAGATCCCAAACTGCTGCTCTGTATGGGGTTAATCATCTAGAGTCATATGCTACCGGTATTAATTTCCTGCATTAATACTGCTGCTAGACTCCATTGGGTTGCTGCCAACTTAATCACAAATGGCTTGTTTATCTCTGGGAATTTCAATGCTGGAGCTTGCATCAAGGCTTGTTTTAAATGACAGAAAGCTTTTTCTTGATCAGGCCCCCACTCCCATTCTACTTTCTTTTTAGTAGATGCCACAAGGGTCCACTTATAATGGCAAAATTCCAGATGTTTCCTTAAATAGTTAAACCCTCCTAACATCACCCTCAATGCATGAGAATCCTCTGGCCTTGGTAAATTCATTAATGATTTCATCTTTTGTTGAGCTACCTGAATTCCTTGTTCCCCTAGGATCACCCCCAAATAATTCACTCTCCTCTGCACTAGTTGGGCTTTCTCTTTATTAGCCTTGAAACCCATTTCCTGGATGAGTGTCAACACTTTTTCAGTCCGCTCAGTCACCTCCTCTTCAGTGTCCCCCCACACTAATATGTTGTCTACATATGAGGTGACATTCTCCTGATTCTCTTTGGATAATTGATCCAGAATTCACACCACATGTTGGTGCGTAATAGCCGGAGCGCAATGTAGGCCCAGGGGAATTCTTTTAAATGAGTACTGTTGTCCCTTAAAAGTAAACGCAAAGCGGGCCCAAGAATCGGGATGCAATGGGATAGCGAAAAAACAATTTGCCAAATCTGTGACAGAGAACTATTTAGGGGCCCCCTGTATTCCTGCCATCACTTGAGGTAGATCTGCTACTATTGGTGCCATGGTGGGGGGTAGCTTTATTAATTTGTCTAAAATTCACTCTCAATCTCCAATCTCCTGAGGCTTTTCATATGGGCCAAATTGGGCTATTGTATGCAGAATTCTCCTTTTCAATCACTCCCTGTTCTAATGATTCAATTATTTCCTCAATTCCTGCCTCTGCTTGCACAGGATATTTATATTGTCTCTGTGGTGGCACTTTGTCCCCCACGATTTTCACACATGCTTTGATTTTACCACTTTCGACTTTATTCTTAATCCATACATCGGGAAACTCCTTTACCCACACACCCTGTTGATCCAGTATAATCTCCGCCGCTGCTTCTGCAGCACATACTCTTGAAATGTACCCTGCTGTCAGGGCGCTTTCCGTCCAGCCGGGCACAGGCCACAGAACTCCATTAGTTAAATCCAAAACTAACCGATTTCTCTTCAAAAAAGGAGTCCTCAATATTACTGGCTCAGCCACCTGATCTATCTGAAGCATTTGTTCTTCACAACAAATATCCCTCACTCTCTCAGGGTATAGCTATTTCTACTGAATGATACATTTTTCCTGTCACTCCTTCCCCAATAAAGGAGGCTGCTGTAATGATCTCTGACACATATCGAGTCAAATCACAACTTCTATTTACAATATTTACACCAGTCCTGCTATCCAATAGGGCATCTTTGGTCCATTATCTCCCACAATGACAGTTGTCCTTGGCCTCCCATTTGAATCCCATCTTAATCTAGTTACCATCTCCCACTCCTGAGGACCCATTTCCAGTGGGAGCAATTTGTCATCGGGGCTTCCCTGTAGAGCAGGTTTCTCTGAACCCTCAGCTTGCATAGCTGCAACCTTTTTCTGCTCCTTAAACATTTTTCCATCCTTCGTATTTCTTTGATCAATTCATCAGTATGTCTCCCATTCCACTTATCCATATCTACTCCCCTCAATTTCAAATACCTCTAAGTGATATTCCAAATCACATCATCTCCCTTCTGGGGCTCATTTTGATTATTCCACCCTCTACCTCCTTGGGGTGGGGTGTTTTGTCCTCTACTGAGGCCTCTTCCTCTCTCACGGTATCCTGATCTATAAACACACTCATTTGAATGTTATTGCCTCAACAAAAGGTACTCTGGGTTTCAATCCTTCTACCTGGCTTCCCCCTTTCATCATCCAGTGCATCCATAACAGTTAAGCCCTCATCCTGGGCTGCTTAGTTCACCAAATTAGTAGACACCGCTAATAAATTTCTGTCCAATCTTTCAAACACATCATTCCAAAATTCCCTCTGATTCAAATCAACTGCCATCAAAGAATCAGCTGTTACATGTCTGGCGACCTCCGCCCTGGGATTAGTCACTGGTTGTATTTCTCCAGCCAATAATCCCAGAGTTATTCTCTTTAACAGGTAATCCCTGGGTGAATCTCCAGGCTTCACGTAATCTGCACTGGATAACACCTTCATGTGTCTTTGACGTATCTCTTTTCCTAACAGCATAATAAATCGTGGTATCAGCTGGAGTGCTTCTGGCTGCCTGTCCAAAGCATTTTCGCTCGACCTACTGCCTGTCTAATCTCTCCAGCAGTAGCTGCCCTGATTAACCTATAAGATTCACTCATATTTAAATGCTGTTCCTCCTAACTCTTCCCACTATACTAGCCATGTAGCTAAATTTTTCATATTCACTGGGCCTAATGACTTTACCATCAACTATAAGTCTGACGAACTTGCAGGAATTATTTGTGTCTGCTCTGACTTTATCTTCCCTGCTGCATCCTTAATGGTTGATCTCCATTCTATCACTGCTACAGACTTTTCTGGCTTAGGCTCTCCTGGCCAGTTTCTTATTTCTTTCCTCAACTTAGTATAAAGCCCCTCTCGGGGTTGGTCAAATTCCCTTTTCTCTTGGCCCCCCTCGCAGATCCTCTCCATACCTAATATCATTGGAATCCAAATCCAAATCTCTCTCTTTTTGACACACAGCTGCAAATTTCAGCTCCTGTATTTTCCATTGCTTTTTCAATGCTGCTATAGTTTTCTGGCACCAACTATGAGAAATGCTTGCGATCTCCTCTTCCTTTTCCTTAGTCAAATCTTGAATTAACTGTTTCATTTCTATCATGTGAAGGTTTAATTTATCTTTGTCTACTTTAATCTTTTCCCAATCCATCATTCTTTTCTCCAATTCCCCATTTTGTTTCCCCATTTGTTCTGAGTTTGCATTATCTGTGCCTTCCTCACTTCCTGCTTCAAATTTTCCTGTCAAGTTTTTTAAAATTCTCTTGTAATGTTTGTAACTCTACACAAACCCCCCTCTTTACATGCAATTGCCTTTTTTTACAGCTTGCCATAACAGCCATACTACGGCCGTTTGCTTTTTACTGGCATTAGTCTTGTACAGCTGTAGATATTTCTCAAACATGTTTTTGAAGGTATCAAATATTACATACGGTTCCACTGCACCTTCCATCCAAGAGCAGGTCCCAAATGCAATAATCTCCTTCTCTAACAGAGAAGGGGCTTTAACTGTAGTCCACTGGGGTGCCTCTTCCACCCCTTCTCTTCTTAAACAGTGTTTTAAACATTATTACAAACTTCACAAATAAGGAGTCACCCTTATTAGTCTTAAATAAGGATTCCCCCAACACTGTAAGACCCCATCTCAAAATCCAGCACTCCTTAATATCTCTCCTCCCACTGCATTCTCCACCACATGTTAGACTCACAGTAGCGGTCTCCCAACAGGAGGGGGAGCAGGCAGATACCGGACAGAGTGTTGGTATATAATACTCTAAATGCTCTTTATTGATTAAAAAACAAACCTTACTCAGTCCACATTCGCACCCCAAACATACTACAGGTCTGTCTCATCTTATGCTGGGGTTACGTTCCGCAGTCAGCGCCTAAATCAAAAACCGCATATAGTCAAAATTACATTGAGTGTAATGGCGGGCGGAATCGCCCGCACTACAGAAACAGTATTTAAATTGTTATTTTTCTCTTTTTTGTTTGTTTTTTTGTTTTTGTTTTTGCCGACCGAGTAAAGCTGAAATCACACATGTTAAATGCGCCTAAGATGCGACAGACCTGTATACCAGAGTCCAAAGGTCAGAATGGTACCGATGGCCAGTCGAGATTCCTTCCGATCATAAGATTCAGGGAGCTGACAAAAACCACATGGGTGGGCTGCCATGATCCAAGGCTTGACATTTCCTCCAATTCTTATACAATTTTATATCAGTCCAGCTGGTGGTGTTTCCTTTTCTGCTGATTTTACGTATTTTTCTCGGCGCATAAGATTGTTTTTACACAAATAGTTCTAGTAATTCTTGACCTTAAATTCTTGCTTCGGTTGCCAACTTGCAACACACATATTCATGTCAAGCATGTGTCATTCATACCAGGCCTCAATGACCTATAACATATTACATAGATATATGAATCACTGTGTGTGTGTGTGTGTGTGTGTGTGTGTGTGTGTTTATAATCTATCCCAACATGACCTCCTGTATAATCCAGGCCATACAACATCCTCAAAATAATCCCATGATCATCTCTTTGGAGGAAAAAAATCAAATCTTGATTTTAAAACTGTCAGTGATGGAGAATTCACCACAACACTTGTTAAATTCCAGTGGTTAAGCTCACTTAAAAATTTACACCTTATTTCAGGTCTGATTTTTGTTTCACTTCAACTTTTAGCCATTGGCTTTTTATACCTTTTTTCTGCTAGTTTGAAGAGCCCATTATTATATATTTGTTCCCCTTGTAGATGTTTATAGACTGCAATCAAGTCACCCCTTACTTAACAGAAGAAAGATTGAGCTCCTTGAGTTTATTTAAATCTATCAGTATAAGGCATGTTTTTTAATCCAGTCGTTCGTGTGATTCTTCTCTGAACCTCTCCAATTTATCCTTCTTGAATTGTGGCCACAAGAACTGGACACCATATTCCAGCTACAGTCACAACAGTGCCAAGTACAGTGGTAAAATAGTCTGTGTATTCCTACTTGAGAATCCCCTGCTTATGCTTCCAAGGAGATCACATCAGCCCCTTTTGGCCACAGCAATGCCCATTAAGCAAGCAACAGTAATAAGATACACATGGGACAGTATACCCTCTGTCAATGCACATCATTTGTGTACACACACTGGCAGTTTGCTGCAAACTGAGGGTATTGTGCTCCTTTGCTTCATTCTGGAATTTTTCTCACTGTGCATTGTGTGATAGCTAGCAGAAGCCAGCCTAGTTCCCATTTTAAAAATCCTGTGATTCATCTGATTCCACCCCTTATTCTTTTTGAGTGGGCTAGCCAGGGGAATATGGCTTGAGACTTCCCCTGCTGCACCACTGAGCAGGTGATGTGGTGGTGGCAGCAACAGCAGCAGGAGGGTCTTAAGTGGTGCAGCTGGAACACACGAGGAAGATACCAAACAACTGATAAGAGTACTGGTTCCTGGAACGGCTTCACAGCATACAGTGCCATATCTGGACTTGGGAAACCATTGGCAGGAGAGGATCGCTCTGCAGACCTGGAATGAAGTGCAGTGGTAAGAGAATTTCAGGTTGGGGAAGGCAACCATTTTGGAGATATGTGCTGAACGAACAATGGACCCACAGCAGCCGTGTACCAACATGCAGTTCGCTAGACCCATGGACAAGTGGGTAGCAATTGCCATCTGGAAGCTGGTCACCCCTGGATTCTACCAATCATTGCAAACCAATTTGGCATGGAGAGACCAACTGTTGGGGCCATTGTCACGTAGATGTATGATGATGTGGTAAAGGTATTGTTGGCCTAGGTAAGCTTAGCAGTTCTCAGGAGGTTATTGATTGCTTTACACACACAGCATTCCCAAACTGTACTAGGGCAGTTGATATGCACCAGCTTAAACAAGGGAGGGGACATTGGTCAACTTGACCCCAGAGCAGGGGGGAGGGGGAGGGATGGTGACACACGTGTAAACAGACAATTCAGTAACAGTTGCCTGCGAACTCATGCGAGAGAGTTGTTGGAAGACTACTAAGGCAGTACACAGCAGCATTGAGAACCCATGAATCATAGACCAGACTAAGCTGCTTCACAGCAAAATTTTGCTTACTTTGAAAAAGGACTCCGGAGTGTTTGATAAATGTGGAGTCTGTGTGCTACAATGAATTGCGTACACATGGTGCAAGTGTTTGCAGCTTTTTTTTTTAGTTCAAACCCCTTTCTAGACAAGCCTTTGGTGTATGATAAGAGACAACAGATGCATAAAACAAATAGCTTGTGGGGAGGCAGGACAAAGTACCCATGAAACGGATAAGTTTGGTATAATAAGCAGGAGTGCCAACACATCAATTGCCTAGCCAGGTAAAGATTGAGGCTCTGAACATATGGTCATTAAACATCCCTTGGCATTTATTTCAATTTAGAGTATGGACAGTCCGCTTCTGACTTAAAATTGCCTTGCTCCTTGGAGAAGTACTCCCTCTCCTCCTCCCCCCCCCCTTTAAAAACAGAAAAAAGGAAAGTTGGATTCTTACTACAGTGTGGTTGGTGTGCTCCAGCCTATTGGAGGGTGAAGAGATACCAATCCATGCAGCCTGGGGAGTGTTTTTATAGCCTTCCTGGATGAAAAATACTATATCAAAGTAAGGCAATATTTATTGCCATTGACAATGTTATTTAAGTGCTCCTTAGAAAGGTGAGATCCTCAGGCAATAGAACTCTCTAATGAAAGCTGGAGACAAAGTATTCTCAGCGGTTGTCCCTTAAAAGCTATGCAGTTCTTTGCCAAAGGGGTTGCGAATGAGCAGACTTAACTGCCGTTAGGACAAGAAGCAGAAGTCATCTCACTTAGATAGCTTTACTCTAACTCAGGAAAACAACTTGAACCTGGAAATGAAGGGAGAATGTGAGTCTTGAGGTTGGATTTATTGATAAGAAGGCTGGTCTAGCGGCGAAAAGACTGGACTGTGACTCAAGAAATGACCCACAACTCTGACTCACCCCGAGGAAATCGCCTAATTTGCCCTGTGCCATGGGTCCTCATCTCTAAAATGGGGATAGTACTTCCCTACCTCGCAGGGATATTGTGGGGGTAAAATCCATTGATTGGGAAATGTTCTGATACAGCAATGGTGAGGACCATATAAGCACATAGATCTACCTTTTGAGGTGCTCACATACTACAGTAATTGCAGTAGCATAACTACCTACACCTGATTCGAGCAATGACTTCATGTAGATGGAAAACTGTGCTCATGTGGAGCTTCACTGGGTGTAGGGGCCTGCCCATCTGCAGCAGCTGGCTGAATTGAGGCCATAGGCAAGTATCTGTAGATAATTCTAGTACAGAATAATAAAACTTGGACTCTTATTGCAATTATATGCTGAAGAAGAACCAGGTGATGTTAAATTGAATTTTCAAGAGAAAAATATATTTTGCAAGTAGTTTATCTAAGCTTCAAGGATAAAAGGTGCTCAGATACTATAAATCCTGATCTTACTCATTAGCAAAATGAATATGATTTTGTATGAAAATAAATTGCATTTTTTTATTTTACAGTTTAGGGCTCAGTCCTGCAGGCTCTTACATAGTCAAATTTCACTAGTACTGGCTGTAAAATCATCATCTATAGTGAATTAGGGGCAGTATTGTCTGTGCCATGGCTGCAGAATCAGACCAAAACCATGGACTGCTCTGTAAAAATATTAGATACTATACCTGACCAATGTTTAGTGCTCTGTTTTGCCTACTCAGTAGTTTAATCTGTAGAGAACCCAAACGCTCCTATAATAAAAAGCTTTAAAATACACAACCTGGCAGTTTCAGATATCAAATTGATAGTGACTAACTTACTGTTAGAAGTTTTTGATCATAAAACAAAATAACACAGATCACCAGAACCCCAGTTAGACTGGCCTGGGACTATACATGACTTTAGATATTTTTGACTTTAGTTTTCATTTTCTCTTTGGTTGTGGATGGAAAATAATATTTCGTAGGCCTTTGCTTTTTTTATTCCATGGTACTTTATTTTTTCCAAAATAAACCATTGAAATATCAGATTGCAGACACAAGCAAAGGTTAAGTTGAATAATTTGATGGGGATGGATTCACATTAAAACCTGTTATGAGGGTACAGTTTATGCTCCTTTTGGTCATGTTGTAAATGTTTGTCATGAGCGTGGTTTAAACCATGTGCCACTTCCTGCTGAAATTGCAATCCTTGTTATAGAATATAAGTCTTAAAAAAAGAAAGCACTGACACCAGCAACCTGGCTGTTTCTTCCTCCCCTCCCCGGTCTCAAAATTATACTCAAACTCTTTTAAAAAGACACTGGCAGATCCACACTTCCAGATTGTTGGAGGAAAATTTACTGTTTGGATTAGGGTGACCAGATGCGCTGATTTTATAGGGACAATCCTGATTTTTGGGTCTTTTTCTTATATAGGCTCCTATTACCCCCCACCCCCTGTCCCGATTTTTCACGTTTGCTGTCTGGTCACCCTAATGATGATGTGTTGCCAGGATTTGAGGTCCTTGGATGAAAGATATGGCATAATAACCGTACATTATTATCTTACATGCTACATCTCTCACAATCTACCTCAAGCAAGCAGGAGATCCTGTCTTCCACACTAGGGACATTGCCTAAAGATTTTCTTAGGGCCAGATCCTCAATTTCTTTTATTCCTGCAAACTTGAGGAATTCAAGATTGGATCTCCCAAATACTAAACAATACCAAATCAGAAAATAACTACTGAATCTTAGCTGGACACTTCAAAGAACCAATTCCTTCATGTCAATTTTGAGTAGTTGAGAAGTAGGGTAATTAAAACAAAAACATACAAAACAGAATCCCCCGTTGGGGAACAGTGGGGAGGAAAGAGCTATTTAGTAATCTCAGAAAACTGCTAGGGTCTCTGTTGATATGCCATAATTATCTGATGTGTCAGAATATTCCAATCTCGTCTTGGCAAGCAAAATGGCACCACTCAAGTGACACTGGGTACATCTACACTGCCCTCCCCCCCAAAAAAAATAAATAGCACCATCCAACCATGTAGCAGTGACTCCCAGTGTTCAGGTCAATAGACTCAAACTTGTGCGATGGGAATAAAGACAGCAGTGTAGTCATTCTCACCTGGGCACTAAGACCCAACCTCCCCCACCCCCGGGTCCAGCCCAAGCAGGAACATCTAGCCTGCTATTTTTAGCACCACAGCATAAGCCCTGCAAGCTCAAGTTCTTGTTTTGTTTAGTATTACTTGAAATCCTCAAATGACTTGTCTTTCTCCCAGAACAAATGTGGAGCCCTGTGTTCTTTGTTTTGTTGTTGCTTATTCATTAAAAAGGGATCTATATGAAGTCATTGTCTTCATGTCTTTCAATTTATCTCTCACCATCTCTTTTCTCAGGTGTTTTATCAAAGTGCGTTCTGTCTTTTGTTTAGATCTATTTCTTTTTCTCAAAGGAGTTTTTCAATGGTTTCTCAAAATCATTTCTCAAATTGGGATCATGGCAATTCTAATTTTCCCCATACTTTGAAGATATTCTCTGATATCCATTTTAGAAAAACATACTATCCCACCCCCTCAAATAGGCCAAAATTTTCAAAAGTGGCCACTGATTTTGGATGACTCTGTTCTTGGGTACTCAACATGGGACACCTTGGGTATGAGTGTTTCAGCTGTACTGAGTGCTCTAGATGTCCTTCTGAAACCAATGGACCACTAGCTGAGAGTGGCTTTAATTAGAGATGATCTCAGAGCAAAACTATATAGATCTTACACACCCTTTCAATGTGGAGTATTTGGAGTCTGGCTCCAGATCTGAACTTTGTAGACTGGGTCTGTCTCTTGTTCCTGTAGCGGTAGCCACTTCACTGCAGTTCATTCATGTCACCCTCACTTAACAAAACTGGTAGAATTATCTAAAGATGTTGGTGTAAATCTGCAGAGGGCCATTGAAGTCAATTGGGATGATTTGCACCCTTAAAGTTAAGGAAGTGTTTCAGTGCTTTTCTGGGTCAGGGCTTAATTAGGGACTCTGGATGACAAAGTACATTTCTGAGGGTCCTTCTCCTTTTTAGAGTACAAAAAATGGAAGCAATATCAGATGAACATGAGAGAGGTCTCCTGTTTTTGGGGCAGAAGGGGACATTTTAAACAAGGGATGAACAAACTATTCTGGAGTTATTATACCTAGCTCCAAATTCATGTAAATCAATAGATTCAGATTTGTTTTAGTGACTAATAGCCCAACTCATTTCTGACTGACAGACCCTCACTAAGTGCTATAGTCTACTCAGGAGAGAAAGTAGGCAAGTGGATTTTATTTTAAAAATAGATTGGGGAGAGGGATGACTGTTTGTCCCGGGGATACAGAGATTTATGAAAAGCTGCAACTATGAAAGATCATCTTAGATTTCATTACTCCACAGCCTCTAAACTGCTTGATTGCATCTGTAAGTCTCACTTCAAGTGATCAAAGTTAACTAAGAAATCCTCCTTCCTGCTCAGTTGACATGTGTATAGTGGACGCTGTTCTGATCTCAGCTGTGCTATGCACATTGCTGCTTTCCTGTTATGGTGTGTGAATAAGTTCAATAGCATGCAAGCATGATGGTATATAACCAGTGTGAAACTTTGGGGCCAAATTCTGTTCTGACTTCTGTTAAATTCTCTTTCCGAAGCATCAAGTAGGGAGAATGTAAATTAAGAGTGACCATACTGATACTTGCCGTGTGGCTCTGAGAGGAGAGTTTTGACCTAGATATTATGAATTAATCATGACTACAGTATTTTAGAGAGAGAGAGAGCATGCTTAACTACCACAGTGATGAAGACTGTCCTAACCCAAAGATTCAGCAAGAAACAGTTTGCCTGTGTTTAGAGATGGGGGGCAGTGGTAGAACACCATTGTACTGAATACATGGTGGTGGGGAAAACCTTTATTCTCTCCTGTGCAAATTAGCACAACTGACACACACACCCTAAAATTGCTCTGCTACTAGTGGCCCAGACTATCTCCTCCCATGGAAATCGCAAAGGATGGGGATCCCTACAGGAAGTATCTCCCCACTATTGGAGGTGGCCCTTAGAATAATTGCCACAAAACTGGTGGATCCCAACTATACACATAGATTCCAGGAGAGGCCAGGGCCATCTGATCAGAAGCGTTGTGCCTCTGGATCAGCTCAGGTCCCCATAGCATTCTGCTATGGAGTTGGATGCAGGGCTATCAGGCATTGTTCCTAGCTGTGGTATTCATCTGGTCCCTGGTGGAGGAGTTCAGCACAAAAATCCTGTTACTTTCCAGCTAGAGCAATGGGGATGGTGCGGTGAAGGTGGCTGAAATTGCTTTGACATTTGAAGGGAGGAGAGCCATGCACGGAGGCTCCCTTCAGTGCAGATCAGGGTGGTGAGGATGATCCAGGCCATTATGAGGAAAATTCTTTCTAAGTAGGCATCAAGAGCCTTTGAGACGATTGCTAAATAACCTTAAGGTTTGCGCAACCATAAAGACTATTCACGATGTTTCAGGGTGTAATTATGGACCATTTGTTTGACTCAATGTCACCTTCAGAATTTACAGCAGCTATGTCAGTAACGTTTTAAGTTTTTGGTATCCCCCCCCCCCCTCTTCAAGGCAAATAAGGGTCTCACTTTTCATTGAGTATAATCTGATGCTTAAGTATGTTATGCCCCTTGAGTCCTCTCATTTTAATCATCCAAATATACTCTGGTTATCAGTTTACTTTCATGTCTCTGAAAAAAGTCTGTGCGCACTATTTGTTGTTTGTTTTTTGTCAGGGCCTCAAACAGGAAATTGGCCAAATAATGCAATATTGATTTTTAAACCCATTTTTCTCCTCTCTCTCAATTGTAAGGATGTTTATAAATGGCCCAGAGCAAAAAAAGAACCATATCATTAGCACAAGTGCACATATCTATGCAGTTCTAGCATTAAGGGTCAAATACTGCCATAAGGAATGCGGTTGAAACCAGGATTAACTGAGAGCAGAAGCTGTAATGTATCAGCAATAACTAAGAGTCAGATAAATTATCTGCTTTTTGACAGCCAGTCTTCTCCATATCTTCTATGTCATATATATCAGTTGCCCTGAACAATGCACATTGTTCAAATAGTCAATAGCACATTCTCCCTCTGGAAAAGGCAGGTGGGTGTTAAGTCTGAGCTACGCCGGGTACTTTCTTTGGGAACAGCCCTACAGGCAAAATATGCATCTGTTCAAATGGCCTGTCGTTAATACACCTGTTATCTTTTTTTAGTGCCAACTCTTTTTTTCCCCCTACTGGATTGTTCTTTTGCGACTTGTTTTCTACTGTATACTGTTGAAGTCTGCAACAGTGTTTGTAATGGTAGCTTGCTTCCATAAAACTTTTCTACCATTATTGAAAATCATTAGGAAAAAAATATCAAGATCAAACAGCCTTTTAAAAGCTGAAGCAATAGCTGCCACACAGTTTTCACGGGGGTCAGTTTCTGTTGCGATTTATCTGGACTTCTGCTAGCTCCCCGACTAAGGCTCATATGGGTTTGACTCTCCCTGAATGGAGCTTATGATGGGACTGAGGCATTATTTTGTGACTGGGGTTCAATCTGTTCTGCATTTAGAAAGTGTATAACTAACTAACCCTCTAATTCCTCTGTCACCTTTTTATTGACCATTTTTGTATTTCCAGCAAACCTTCCCATCCACATGCAGCTGAATTGCAAATGAGAAGAGGACAGATGTGTATGATTCTGATTTCCAGACAGATGCACGTCCATCTTTTTCTCACTCACTAGCTAGGTGACTGACTACTTACTTCAAGTATCTTCACCATTCTTTGTCAGGGCTGGTTCTATTTCAAGTGATATCTGTTCCAAGTTATTTCTAGGTACATGGATATTGTTTGTGTGCTAATCTCCCATCATACTAAATTCTGAGGTTGAATAAGATTTGACCCATTTTGGGTGCACCCTTTCACTTCCTTCCTATCTTCTAAAAGAAAACATGCTGCTTAAGCGAATTTGTGTCAAGATATGCCTTTGAAGAGGTTCTCAGCTTCGCTATCCGCATCGTGCTGCATTCACTGAAGCCTATTGCCATGTATATTGTTCACCTTGAATGCCTAAGTGATACAGCAATTTTACAGCGACCCATCTACATAAAACTGTTCCCTTCATAGTCAGAGTTCACATTTCCCATAACTGATAGGGATACATACCGTTTCAGATTTTTAAATGAGAGATTAAATAACACAGGATTGACTTATTGAATGACTTATTCCCCCACTTCAGTCAGTGAACAAAGTCTGGTAGAATTGCTAAAGGAAGCTTTCTTCATTGCTTATTTTAGATCTCGTTGGCTTTTTCCTACCACCAGTAGAGTTCTGACTGCAGCTCCACTGCAGAGATGTGCTGCCAAAATTCTGACGAGAGCCTACCTTAAATGTTCTGCCTGAGACAGTGACGCAAGCAACATACTCTGGCAAAAATGATTCCCCTCCTCCTCTTCCCCCGCCCCTGAAAAATCCATTAATTTAATCTTTTTCCCACTCCCATATCTACCAGTCTTTACCATCCCTGTGCTCTGGCCCAATATCCCTGGAACTATCATGCTACCCCTTCCTCATTATCTGTGAGGCTGCCCTAGATAGCTCCCCCTGCCCCCCTGGGAGCTGTTCCTTCCAGCAGTATATGGTTATGTTGCAGCTTTTGCTGACAGCACTGATGACATCCTGTGGTCTCTAGTTCAGGGGTGGATAGTCAGCTGGAATATGATAGTCTGGGTGGTCACTTTGAAGGAATCAGGTCCCCTTTATTTCCTGAGGTGGCCTGGCTTCCCTGATGGGTGGAAGTCTCCTGTAGCTTGCTTCATAGCTGGGAAAACCAGTCTACCCATGCTGCTGTGGGTGAGAACAGGGCTTCAAGCTCTCTCCAAATATCACCTCTTCAGATGCTGGCCTGGCACTGGGAAAAGAAGCATTAGCCGGAATATAACTGGATCATAGTGGTTCTAGAGCTCCCACTGAGGGCAACAGTGACCTGGTCCCTGGTTCTCTCCTCCTCTTGCATGGTGTTGGGTGTTGCAGAGAGCGTGGTGTGTTTCCCACGTGCTGGTAGAAGAATACAAAAATGAATCATCCTTGCAGCAGCTGCCATGATAGTGGCAATTGCAGATGTAATTAGGGTGGGCTTCAACCCAGTGGTCCAGATCTCCACTGATGTAAAGCTGTGCAGCTCCACTGATGTAAAGCTGTGAATTCAGTGCAGCTATTCTAACTTACACCGGCTGAAGATCTGAACCATCCTTTGATTTTATTTTTTTTAAACCACCTGCAATTTTGTGCCTATGATCAATAGATGCCTTTTTCAGGCAGTTTTTAAAAAAATGACTTTGCCTCCTTAAGCCACTGAAGCAGGGCTTAGTTATTAAGCAATTTTTTTTGTTGCTCTTACCACACATTCGTTATATGAAAATTGGTTACACATGTAAACTAGACTGATGGGCAAATATTTAAATGTATGTGTGCAGTCACTAAATGTAAAAAGATGCATCTGTAAGCTACTCAAAGCCTATTCCAAAGTAGTGATCTTACAGATTTATTCTATTCCATTTGCCACTGATAACAGAAACAGTATCTACCCTCACTCTTCTTTTCTTGGCTTTGTCTTTCAGATAAATTATTCCTCAAAACATGAACATGGGTTTTGTTTGGTTCTTGTTTTCAGCACAAAATAACTTGCTTGAAATTGGGGATACAACATTCAGTCTAAAAGAAGGAAGCTTATGATGAGTCTGATAAATGAGATAGCAAAACTACCACCACCAGAGTCTGAAACTACATCACTTATCCCTTTAAACTACTACACCTCTACTGTGCCTTTAGAATGAAACATTTGCTGTGCAGTCCAGTGAGAAGGACTCTTACAGAAGCATATGTTAGTGTATTAACTCACTAGAACTGGAGGATCTTCTATGTAACTGATAGCTTTTTTTAATCCGAAAAATTCATTGAAATTGGTCTTAAAGCTACGAAATAATTGGCATCTTATTTGTATAATTAAACAAGAAGATAATTTTTAACAGTAATAACCATTGGAATGGATTAGCAACTTCTCCATTGCTTGGACTGTTAAAGACTGAAGATCTTTCCAAAAGATGTATCCTTAAACTTACGGTTGAATTTATTTACGCTCAGAACAGGAATCAGTGGGTGAGATTCTATAGCCTGTTATGTAGGAGGTATCCTAACAAATGATTATAGTTAGGCATGTGCTTAAATGATGTCTTGAATAAAGAGGGATTTAAGCATATTTTTAAGTGCTTTCTTAAATTGGGACCTTTTAGATTAACTCTTTTAAAGAAGAAAATACTTGTGCATGTTAGGTAGAGAAACATGAAAAATACAAGCAAAGCAGCATATCAAAGACAGGTTGTTTTGGACTACAGAGAATAACTTGTAACTGTTTGGACAGCGGAAAACACAGATGGTCTATTTGAAGAGATTTCAGTAATAACTTTATGCAGTCCACTTGCTCAAAGGCAAAGGTTTAAAATCATAGAGGACCGATGTTGTTTAAATAAATAGCTCCTTCTATTCCTTCAGGACAATATTTTCTGTCCATAAAGTGAATTTTAAATTAAAAAAAACCCACCTCGATCTTTCCCCACAACTTCAAATGGTTTCCAGGGCCCTATTGTCTTTGAAATACCATAACATTTGGGAAACAAAATATAGATAACTGATCTGTCTGTTTGGTTCCCAGGCACAGATTTGGTGTGGAACTCAAATATGCCTAGATGAGAACAGTCAATGATTTCAATGTTAAAAACAGTTAAGGGAGAGGAAAGTTAGGCACGTTGGAATGACATTGACTGCATATAATAATGCTGTTGCATAGTACGCTGCCCTCCCTCTTCTCAGCTAAAAAAAAAGGCATTGCAAGTAATTGGGAATTAAAGATATTTATTAAATATTTAGGATTAGATTGGTACTTTAGGCACAATCATGAATAAAGGGTGGCACCTAACCTGACACGCTCCAGAAGTAGCCCCAGAGGGTTATCAATCATAGCTTGTGACAGAGGAGTAGCCGATACCAGCAGCGAATTGAAACTCCTTCCTAACCACCGTCTGCTGGATGGGGGTGGGGCCAGTGAGGAGTGGTGGGATCTTGTCTTGGCTTCACCTACTTCCTGTC
This sequence comes from Platysternon megacephalum, assembly GCA_003942145.1. Classification (NCBI taxonomy): domain Eukaryota; kingdom Metazoa; phylum Chordata; order Testudines; family Platysternidae; genus Platysternon; species Platysternon megacephalum. The sequence goes on from QXTE01000181.1 coordinate 339,051, forward strand.
CACCTCCTTCAGGGCAGCAGATTTGCTAATGCTGAAAGCACTACTGCCTGTCACTTGAGATCCTCTCTCCCCTCCCCCCAGTTCCATCAGCTTAGAGGATGCAGTAGAGGTACCTACCTGGGCAAAACTAATTCAAGGCATGAAATGGCTGTGAAACATTTGTGCATTAGGTGGTTCACCCTTTCTAGAGGGAGTTGCAGAGGTACAGAGAAATTAGGTACGTGGGGTAGAATCCGGTCCTCATTGGAAATCAATGGGCCAGCACTTGACCCTGATATTATTTTTTAAAAGCGTGTGCACAATTATGTATATAAAATGCATATCAATTTTTTTCTTAATGTATGCCCACATTACTGGGATGGAACATGCAAATTTGGATATTGGCCAAGCCCCTATCCAGTCGTACATAAAATATGGTTATTTTTTTACCTTCCCTAAGATGACAACTTTTAAGAATCATAGTTGGAATTTGAAAGTGGTTTAGTTTCTGTGCATCTTCTATAACAGTGAATACTTCAGCTGAATTGCTAGCTTTGTAACTTACTACAGCAATACTCTCCATCTGCTTCAGCAAAATGGCACTAGTGGGACTATTTTTCTTTTCTGCTGTCACTAAAGGCTGTAGTACATCAAACACTGGTGCTTTCTCTACACTGTATCAATGGATCATATACTTAAAGTACAGACCTAAAATTGGCAAACAGTAGCAATGACATGTTCTAGGCTACAAGGCTCCTTTGGGCTAGATAACCTATCAGTGGATATATAAAGAATTAGCCCAGACTGGGAAGCATGATTATAATATACTTTCCATAAAATGGATTCTTAATGCTTTACAGGCAGAAAGAGCTCATATTTTTGGCTCTTTATATCTTTAAAAGTATAGATTATAAATACCTTTTTGCAGATCTTTTACTTCTTTAAATGAAAGGGCAGAGAATGCCTCTAAACCAAGTACATTTCTAGACTTTTTTTCTTGCAAATATGTAATCTGAAGATCAAATTACTTTTAAAGTGTCAAAACAATTTACTCTTGGACTTTGTTCTCCATGTGCTTCTTTTACACATACACACACACACACACACACACACACACACACACACACACACACACACACACACACACATCCCACCCTATCTTAAAATAGGGGTTTACAATGCAATGGATCACCGAACTTTAGAAATGGTGCATGCATACAAGTATATGCAGTACATGCATAATCTCTACATATGTACAAAGAAGATGGAAACAGCAGAGTCTTTACTCCACTTTAGTGACCAAACCATGTCTCTCCCAGCTAGCTGCTTCCTCAGGTTCGTTCCTGATTTTATTACTCCTCTTGCTTCACCTGAACTTTCTCATAAGTAGATCATAGACATGTAGGACTGGAAGGGACCTCAAGGTTGTCAAGTGAAGTTCCCTGCATGGAGGCAGGCCTAAGTAAACCTAGTCCATCCCTGACAGGTGTTTGTCCAACCTGTGGAAGTAGAGCAAGAACTGAAAGGGATTTGAAAGGGATTTCAATGCAAACAGTCTCCTCTGTGAGCAAGAGTCTGTAACCCTAATAACGCGAGATTTGTAGAAGTGAGGATTGTGTGAGGCGAGTGGGAAAGAACTGTGTGAGAAGTTGTTGCGACCTTGTATAGATAAATATGGAATGTAGACTAGAGTCTAAATAAGTGAGAAAAATAAGATATCAGGATGACCTATGTATAAACAAAATGCAGCTGTTGCTTATTACTGTATGTAACAAAAGGTATAAATGCTTGCTGTAATTGTTTACCTGTAGAGAGACCTGTTTAGCTCTCTCCCTCCATGCAGTTGCTAGAGATAATAAGTATCTGACTTTGCTGCACCCAAAAAGAGAGTGAGAACTTTGTTTTTCTCTGACAAACCTGTTCTTAAAAATCTCCAATGGTGAGGATTCCCAAACCTCCCTAGGAAGCCTATTCCAGAGCTTTTCCCTACCCTCATAGTTAGATGAGATATTAGGAAAATAAATCTCCCTTGCTACAGATTAAACCCATAACTTCTTGTCCTACCTTTAGTGGTCACGGAGAACAATTGATCATGGCCCTCTTAAAACAGCCCTTACCATATTTGATGAACTTATCAGGTTCCCCCCTCAGTCATCTTTTCTCAAGACTAAACATACCTAGATTTCTAACCTTTGTCATAGGTCAGCATAACAGGGTATGCTCCCTCGCCCCGGATTTCTCTTCAAGTCTCACACTGTTATGTACATTCACCACAGTGCACTTCATTTGCAATGTCTTATGCAGCTTCATGCCCTATCACCATAAAGCTTTCCCCAAGCTTCAGTGTACTCCCTACACACAGGGTGGGATGAGAGGTCCAATCTCTGAGATCGCGGGCTGCTTTGCCCTTCCTTTCAGCCTCCTCCTCCTCCCCACTTCTTGTCCCCCTTTTAACTGTTCTCAGCACTGGAGCGGAATCTCCCTGCTAATCGGTTAATCACGCAGTCCTAATAAATTATCATGGTGAGTCAGCCTTAGGCTACTCCCACCCTGTCAGGTTTTTCTAATGTTTTTGTTGTTCTCTGGACTCTCTCCAATTTGTCCATCTTTCCTAAAGTGAGGCACCCAGATTGGTCACAGTACTCCAGCTGAGGGCTTATCATTACTAATTGGCCAGTAACCCTATCAAAGAAGGAAATTAGATTGGTTTAGCATGATTTATTCTTGACAAATCCATGCTGGCTATTTCTTATAATCCTGTTGTCCTCTAGGTGCTTACAAATTAATTGCTTCATAGTTTGTTCCAGTAGCCTTCTAAGTTGCAAAGTTAGGCCGAGTGGTCTATAATTTCCTGGGTTGTCTTCATCCCCCTTTTTAAAGATAGGTAGTATGTTTGCCCTTCTCTAGTCCTCTGGGATCTGACTCCTCCTCCATGAGTTCCTGAAGATAATTGCTAGCGGTTCTGAGATCACTTCATCTTGTTCCATAAGAACCTTAGAGTGAATTTCATCAGACCCTGCTAACTGATGTACATTTTCTTTATTTTGGCTTGCGTGCCTTCCCCCATTGTTGAGTATCTGGTCACAATTAACCTTTTCGGTGAAGTTTGATGCAAAATAGACATTAAACACTGCAGCCTTCTTGATGTCATCAGTTATTAGCTCTCCTTCCCTACTAAGTAGAGCACCTACTTTCCTTTGTCCTTTTCTTGCTCCTAATGTATTTAAAGAACCTCTTATTGCCTCTGCCCCTTGCTAGGTGAAATTCATTTTGTCCTTAGCCTTTGATATTGTCCCTGTATGGTTGTGCTATTCATTTGTAGTCCTCTGTTTTGTAGGATTCCTTTCTAATTTTTTAGGTCATTAAAGAGCTCCTTATGGATCTTCTTGCTATTCTTCCTATCTTTCCTTCAGATTGGGATAGTTTGCTATTGTGCCTGTAATATTGTCACTTTGAGAAACTGCCCTCCTAAATTTCATCACTTTCATTTTCTTCCCATGAGACCTTACCTATCAGTTCTCTGAGTTTGCTGAAATTTGCTTTTTTGAAGTCCATTATTCTTATTCTGGTGCTTTCACTCCTTTCCTTCCTTCGGAACTTGAAATAATCATTGTATGATCACTTTTAGCCAAATTAGCTTCCATCTTGATCTTTACAAGAAATTCCTCCAAGTTAGTCAGAATCAAATTTAAAATGGCTCCACCCCCCCCAGTTACTTCCTCCACTTTCTCAAACAGAGTTGTCCTCAGTACATTCCAAGAATTTGTTGGAAATTTTGTGTTTTGCCATATCAGTTTTCCAACAGATGTCTGGGTAGTTAATATTGCCTATTATTACCCAGCAACATTACTACTACTAAATGGCACAAGTGAAGTCCAGGAAAAAATTGCAAATATTAAAGTTCTTGAGCTAATTTCACACAAAAAAACCCTGTTCTGCTTAACATTGTAGGAAAAGTATATGCTAACAACTTCTTGCTTGTCATTAAATAGTATAAATTTAGTGTACAGAGGAATAATGTCATCTTAAATACTCTTTTTTTACAATTGCACAAGGCTTTAACATTTAAATAAAGATAGTTTTACACTTACACAAGGTACATCAGTTAGTAATTCTCTGTAAACACTTATTCAGAGCTTTCTTGCCTCTCCAGTAACCATCTCATAATTTGTCTTTCTTCATCTGCATAAATACACATCAAGGTCATAATTTGTTGGAAACTACTGTTGACTTGATTGGCTAATTGTAATTGTACCCAGAATGATTCACTCTGTAATTATGAATCAGCCAGAACCCAAATAAAGCTATATCCAGTTAAGATGACAGTTCATACTACTTCAAGAATGAGGTTTAAGGGTAAAATTTTCAAAAGAGCTTAAGTGTTTAAGGCGCTTGGGGCCCTTAAAGGAATTTTGGTGCCTAACTCCTATTGACTTTCAATGAGATATTTTAAGCGCTCAACAAACTCCAATGCCTCCTCAGATTTGGGTAGGAATAGCTTCATCTTTTCAACAGACCTAGAGGTTACCCTTGTCTGTCTCTTTCTGCACAAGCTTTAGGCCTAACTTTTCTGCTTCCACACTATTGTTTTTAGCAATTTTGCACCACCTCTTGTGAGAATCCAATCAGCTGAGTAGCACTGATGAAGCACAGATTAACTTTTCATCCACCAGTGGATAGAGCCTCCTGTAAATTTCCATGAGTGGCTGTTCTTAAGATTTCTTCAAGATAACAGTTGAAGTTGGTTGGTGATAGCAAGCTGTCCTGTGTTGCACCTATCTTCATGCCCCACAAACGTTGAAACCATCACACTTCCACAGAGATTTTGTATAAGGCTTATTACACTTCACTAACTCTGACCAGCCACAGGGTTGCCCAAAGAGGTTTGTCATATGCTACCAACCGCCTTAATGAAATCAAACATGGACCTATCATCCTCCAGCACAGCACCCGCAGATTGAATATTTGCTTCGATGTACTACTTTTGAGTCTAAACCAGGCTTGTTCTTCAGCCATGAAGTTCTCTACCTTGGGTGCAATTCTCTTCATCATGATGCAGAGCAGTATTTTGCTAGGGTGTGTCAATAAGATTGTATTCTAACTTCTACAAACTGCCAAATCCCTCTTTCTTTCTTTTTTTTTTAAACTAGGAATCATCAGGGACTGTATCCAAGTCTTGGGCCATCTTCCAGAATCCCAAATCTTATTGACAAGCTTATAGTATACCTGGGTGAGTGCCCCTCCACCACTTATAATTTAGTTCTGTTAGTATGTGATCCATTCCAGGGGCTTCATTGTTTTTCAGAGTCTGTGCTGGTTCCTCAACTACTTCAATTGTAGGAGGAGGTTCATAAGGATAAGTCAAGCTTCTGGCATAAACACCATAGACCATCCCTGACAGGTCTAACCTGCTCTTAAAAATCTCCAGTGATGGAGATTCCACAACTCCCTAGGCAATGGTGCTTCCTCATAAGGTCTACATTTTCACATTACTGATAGCTCTTCTGTTTCACTGCATTATGTACACATGCCTTTTTGTAACATTTATTGGAAATTTCCTTACTGTATCTGACTCTTGTTTCGTGCACAGAACTTCAAGAGCAATAAAAACTCATGCCAAAGAGGTTAGATTATATCCCTTAGAGTACAGAATAGTAATTAGAGCTGGTTGAAAAATGGGAGAAAAAAATCAACATGTTTCAAAAGAAACACCGTGAAAAAATTTCAAAGTATTTATTTGAATTTTAAAATTTGAAATCAAAATTTTAATTTTTTGGAAAGTTTCTACTAGCTCTTGTTGCAATAGTATATCTAGTTCTGCTATCCCTGTAAGACATATTCTTAATGCAAGAAGCCTATGGACTAGCTTTCCTCACTGCTATTGTATCAGGGAGGGGTTTAAGCAAGGTTTTTTTAAATTAGAAAGTGGACCTGTAGGGACCAGTTCAGAGAGACTGCCCATCCTAAAGCACTTCTGAAGCAAGATGATATATTAGAAGCATTTTGTCACGAGGGCCAGTTCTCAATGGCTGATCAGTTGGGATCCTGTTGGCAGGAAAGTGTTACCTTGCAGCTAGTGAAACCTGATTAACTCTTTTGTGAGTGACATACACATCCTGTTCTCACCGTAACTTGGGTCTTGTTAGGGTCTCTTCCAAATGAGGGATTCCTCCAAGCTTCTACTGAGTTCCAAAAACTTAATTTTGCCACTGTCTTTGAAAGGGGATATTTTCTCTTAGGGCATTCATATATAGAACTCTGTGGCTTCAAAGCCCTGAGCTGGTATTTTTCAGCTTGAAGCTTTCTGTTTTGACAGTCACAGTGAGTTGCAGAGAATGCAAACACTCTATACAGTGATAGAGCGTCTGCATACAGCCTGAACACACATGCATCGACTAACAACCCTCCTATTGTGAGCAATCAGAAAAGAAGGTTCCTGTTTCCAGTCTGATATAGCAGAGCAGCATCGGAGCAAGTAAAATGTGGTGGGGTGATTAAACACTGGGATTGTATGTAGTTCCATGCCCCAGGGAAACCACATTCAAACAAAAAAACAACAATATTCCTTCTCTAGGTGTGTGCGCTTATATAACTAAAGGGAACACACGTGAAACAAGAAAGATAGTGCAGGGTGGTGCTATTATCTGGCATATTGTGTGGAAATTTAGCTCCTGTAGGGATCGCTTCTGCAGCAGAGGAGGCAAAGGCATAGAGGCAAAGGACCCCAGCCACCCCAGAGTTGTGTAGTATAACTCCTAGCCTCTTCAGTGCCCCATTCCCCCCAAGGAAGAATTCCAGGCAAACACCGTGTGTTGAAAATTGCAGGCCTTGTTTGCACTAGAGAAAATTGGCAGAGCTAAGAACAATTTGGTCCTCTACTATGCTCATAGAACACCTTGTGTCCACACAGGAAAGTGCTTGAAAAGGTTTCCATATTTGTCAAATGCTATTTGCCTCAGACTTGGTGTTATCATGGCTGTATACTAATTTAATCTGAATCATTTTGTCCTACGCTTGGTTTAGTGTCAGTGAGAAAGGCCAGTCAGAAATGAGTCACCGTGCTTCTACTCCTGACCCACAGGGCACCAGCAGCCTTCTGAAATCTCCTAGAATCCACCCAATCATGGACTCTCGCCAGGAACTGGTGATAGGCACCCAAAGGGAATTGCAACAGCAATGGTTTAGAACCCCCATAGTCAGTAGCGGCGCCAGCTTTGCCGGCGCACCTAGGCGGCGGAAGGTCCCGCCCCTGAAATTCCGCCCCCAACAGCGGCGGCGGAAGGTCCCGTCCCCAAATTTCTACGGGCGGCCGCAGCACCAGCGCCCCCAAAATAGCAGCGCCCTAGGCGACCGCCTAGGTCGCCTAATGGGTTGCGCCGGCCCTGCCCATAGTGAGTACACAGGAAAAAATGGTAACCATTCCACAAGAACCAGCAGGGCTAGTATGGATGCACTGCAGTGTTTGTGCCTACCCCAGGGCAATCTCACTGGTTCAGTTAGGAAACAGGGTCAATTGGAGAATCTAACTTAATTTTACAGTAGTTCAAAAAGTTGACTCTTCACAGCTGTTTTTAAGGATAAATACAGCTACAGAAAAAGATGGGTTTTTATTTTTAGTATTAAGACACAGGTTTCTTGGACCTATTATTTTAGTGGATCCCTATGTATGAAAATATAGGTATGATGGGATGTATAGACTAAGCAGGAGGTTGGTGGATTGATTCTTGAAGCCACAGAGGGAACTGCCTGTAGGGTCACCATGAAGCTCCCCTGGGTGGGAGTGCAATGGACGCCCAGGGTAAGCTGGACTGAGTAAGCTCTGCTCCAGCCACCAAGACAGAGATTTCTCAAAGCCCACGATGTGAGCACTGTATTGTTGGCAGAACTGTTGACTTTCCCCACCCTGTGAGGGGCCCCGGGAAGAGGGTACATTGGCGCATTTAACTTTCCTCTTGATCCCCCATCAGGAGAGAGTTCACAAGGTCTGCAAAGGGCAGAGTCTCCTTGCAAGAAGTAAGGAACTGGGGCCTGTGCTAGAGCTATTCAATGTAAATAACTGGCCCCAGTCAGGTTCTATCACCAGCAGGGAGAAAAGCCTCAGGAATCTCCTTTACAATAGAGCTTCCTGGTTTTGGCCCACTGTGGGGAGCTGTCTAGAAATACAGACATTTTGAGGGTGGAGAGAGTAGAATATTCTTTGGATCTCCTGAAGTGCTTAGAAAGGAATTAGGGCTGTCAAGCGATTAAAAAAAATTAATCACGATTAATTGCGTGATTAAACAATAAAAATACCATTTATTTTAATATTTTTGGATGTTTTCTACATTTTCAAATATATTGATTTCAATTACAACACAGAATACGAAGTGTACAGTACTCACTTTATATTTAATTTTGATTACAAGTATTTGCACTGTAAAAAAAACCTAACAAAATAGTATTTTTCAATTCAGCTAATACAAGTACTGTATTTTGCAATGAGTATTCTATTGTTTAACAGTGCAATTAAAACTTTGATTAATCGCGATTAATATTTTTAATCACAATTAATTTTTTTGCGTTAATCGCTTGAGTTAACTGCGATTAATCAACAACCCTAAAAGGAATATGTGAAGACCCAGGAATTTGATCAAGAAACTCTCATTCATACCACTTCCTGAGTTCTATTTTTAACTAGTTGGCAATGAACAGAGATGAGGAATATTTGGCTCTGCCTCTGAAGTCTTAAATAGGAGAGAATTTCTCTTGCCACTTCTGTCTGAGCACGAGATTGGAGTTTATTGGGGTGTCTATCCAAGACTTGTCCTTGTTTGGATTACGTGATTTATCCCAGTTGTATCTATATTGACTTCTTTTCACGTTATAGACCAGGCCATATTAGTTTAAGAGCCTGTATATGAATTTCTCTGGTACTGAAAGAACTTTAAGGGTCAGATCCTCATGTGTTGTAAATCACTTGAGCTCCAGTGAAACCAGTGGAGCTAGGCTAATTTACAGAACCTAAGGATATGGCCTTCAGCTTCTAACCTCATGATTCACTACATACCATAATAACTTTAAAATTAAATCTGCAAACATCATGGTAAATCAATATAACTCCATTAACAATAGTCCAACTATTGAGTAAACCAGCTCACGGAATAAATTACTGCAGAGAGTGATGACAGAAAACCTTGAACATACCTATTAATGTAACAAAACAAAAAATGCTGCCATTTTCCGTTCAGTTGCATGCATCTCTGATGTTGGAGGTCATGGCAAAGTTATTGCTCAGATGCTATGATGGTTTGCTATTCATGATATATATAGAAAAACTCTATAACAACAACCAATACCCACTTTACCTTTTTCCAGCAACAAAGATATCAACTATGTCTTTACAGTTGGTTATTCAGTCATGCTTTTCAAATTCACTGATTTTGTGTTCCTCATATGTGATACTGTATTGTATAATTAAGTAGACATGGTGGATGTGTGATGGATTTCCCAGCTACCTCCTTTCTGTGAGATAAAACTGGACCAGATTGCTTTAATCGAGTTTTTTTATTTTTGTTTCATAAATTTACAGTTAAACGTAAGACTATATCCTAATATGGCAGCATTTTATATCAAATACTTTTACTGCTTCCAGATAACACAATCATGGTAGTGAGACCCAAATGACCTCTTAGGCCTTGTCTCGACTACAGGGAAAAGTCGATCTAAGTTACACAATTTGAGTTACGTGACTAGCGTAACTCAAGTCAACGTAGCTTAGATCTACCTCCTGAGGGGTCCACACTATGTGATGCTGATACGGTGGAGTACAGGAGTTGATGGGAGAGCAATCTGCAGTTGATTTAGCAGTTCTTCACTAGACCCGCTAAATCGATTGCCGATACTGCCGATACATCGATCGCATCAATTCCCCGGTAAGTGTAGACAAGCCCTCAGATCAACTTGTCTATCTCCTTGATGCAGGATTGTGATCTACAATATTTTCTAATGTCTTGTTTACTCTAATTCTGAATGTTTTAAGCCATAGGGCTTCTAGGACTTCTCTGGGGGAGACTATTCTACCACCTAAATCTGCACGCACAGTTTGTTGGGTGAGGCCATGATCTGAGAGGGAGAGGGAGGAGGTTGGATAGCCGTATGATTTAGATGAACGTCAGTGAGATTTCCTCTCCTTGTTTCTCCATGAGGGGAAAAAGGAAAGTCTCTTTTTATGGGGGAGGGTGGGTGAAATATTTTCCATAGAGGGGCTTTATAAAATAACTTCCTATTAAGAAGTACAGTAGAAAATGCTGTGCTGTCTTGTAACTGCACTCCTGAAAGTTGTTCCTTAATTCCTTCCCAGCTTCTTCTATAGATAATTAAATACATTTTAAACCAGATTGGAAAAAAAATCAAAAACTTGCAAATATCCTATACCTTGGGCAAAGTTAATTTTCATTCATTGTTTTTTCCTAGAAATTTTGTCAGTGTTTTAAATGACAGATCATTTTTAATTCCTTAGCTATTTACTTTGCTCCTATTAATCAAGAAAAAAACTTTGGGCATTAATGAAGATGTAATAGGTAATTTTGAATAAATTTAATTTTTCTTGTGATCATCATGAGTGGTATCATTAATTATAGAGGTATCTACAGTTACACATTTTTACCAAGTCTTCAAACAAGCCATGGATTTTGTTTAACCGGAGGATCCTTGATGATTCCCATGCAACCCCATTGATGTAAAAGTGTTGGTGATGGGGTCATTGAATAAAGAATGTTTGAGAGCTCTTGCCAGCACCTGGTAAAAATTGTCAGAGGGAGTCCACAATAGATGCTTTGAATGCTAGTGTTGTACTCCCAGACCTGCAGGGTGCAGTTTCAGATTAGAGCATTTGATTAAAGCTTGTGCTAGAAACAGCCTGCACCTCAATTTATACAAGCCCCACTCCTGCAGTGCTATCCTAGAGCACCATACTGTGCGGCAGGAACACACTTTCACCTGAGTGATGATGTTCTGACCTTTCAGTAGAGTGCCGAACCGAGAGAGAGTATTGGAAAATATAGTCCCGGCCTTCCATCCAGTGCTGCGTGAAACGGACATTTTACACAAAGGAAGCAGGCCCCATTTACACTAGTGTACACATTTCAACTTTCGAATGGTACATTAGGACCTACCGTCTGTCCTTGGCCTTATGAATTTGCAACTGAACAAAAGGAAGCAAGTCCACAGCTAGCTTTTACTGCTTTATCAGATACATATTGTCTGAGAGCTGTTTATAAATACATTTTCCTTTACTTTGTGGATAATCCTTATGGTTAAAGGTATTTGAGTTAAATATTTTTGGGGACATTCATGCCTGGTGTCACTCTATTGAAGGCAATGGGATGAATTTGGCTCTTTCGCTCTCTAGCCAAATTATAAATACAATACTTGAGTCAGGGAAACGCATTTAACTTTCCAAAAATAGGAATGGCTGACACTTGGTATAATGAAAATCCACAGCAATCAGGACAAGGTTCCGTTAAAGGTCAGACTTTAAATGCACACAGCTTTGTGATGTTGTCACAAGGTGGCAGCATAACCTCCAGTTCTTTAATACATATCTGACTTCATTCTTTATTGAAATGGCCCCTCCCTCTGCTGCTATAACCATAATGCAGTCCCTTATTGACATCCTTAATACCTTGTTAAACATGTTTGTAATCCATTAGTAGAAATGAATGCTAAAAATCAACAAGCTCCATGCCTCAGGAATCCAAATGGACAGAAAGCTTTTTATTTCCTACAAAGCCTAATACGTGAGTTCATTGATCAAATTAAAGCTGTGCTACGGTGACACAATGGGCTATTTCTGTGATAAATGGCTGCTAAAGTACTATAACTAGGAACACCAAACATTATCCCCCACCAATTAATATTTGCCAACTGCCATAAAGTTGACTAACAGTGCTGGACAACCTGGGGGTTGAGTTTTTATGAACTACAGAGAAGGGAATGTATGTCATGTGGCTGCTCTGGTAATTGTCTTCTCTCACAGTAGCAAGTTCATTTGGGTCTCATATGCACAGACAGTTCATTTCTCTCTATCAATGCCACCTCCATCTACATTTAGTTTGTAGTCAAATTTGCTGTAGCAATGCAGAGGTGGCAGGCAGCTTTATAAATGACATGAGAGAAATTGCAGAGTACTCATTCATCAGACTCTGTTCCATATTTAATTCATTATGTGATTGAGCTATGCCAGTTAGTCCTTTGCCTTTTCCAGGGTTGAAATAATAGCGTTCTTTCTCCCTCTGAATTGCTACTGAGTATTGAACATGTCTGGATTTTTAATCAAATCTAAACATTAACAACCGATTTAAGAAGAGCTATTTCTCTTCCAGAGCTTGCTTCTGCAAGGTGCTGAGCACTTGGGACCCTCATCAAGCAAAACACTGAAGCATGTGAGCAGTTTCATTGTGCTTGTTTAGTAGGATTACTCACATTCCTGGTTAAACAGATGTACTTTGCTGGATCAGGGTTTAGAATGCTCAGAGCCTAACAGGATTGAGCCCCATAGGATATTCTTTACAGTGGTTTTCAAACTTTTGTACTGGTGACCCCTTTCATATAGCAAGCCTCTGAGTGTGACCTCCTCTTATAAATTAAAAACACCTTTTAATATATTTAACACCATTATAAATGCTGCATGCAAAGCGGGGCTTGGGGTGGAGGCTGATAGTTCGCGACCCCCCCCCATATAATATCCTCATGACACCCTGAGGGGTCCTGACCCCTAGTTTGAGAACCCTTGTTCTTTATCTATATAGCCATTTTGAATAATATGTGCAAAAAAGCACTGCTTTAGGCACCTGTCCCAAAAGTTACATGAAAACAATCAAGCAAAAGTCCATTCCCTAGTGAGGTGAGGACACATTTAAAGTCACAGTCCCTTTTTCAATGGGTGTCCCACATAAATTCAAATAAGACCCAACATGTAAGCATCTTAGACAAAAACGGGAGGGGAGGGCAGGCCTGGGAGGACCAAGTGACAGTAAGATGACCTCATGGCTACTCGGTGAAGCAGGTGCCCATCTTGGCCCAGATTCCCCACTCCTTCAGAAATAACCTCTGGGGACTGCCCCTAAAATTGGTCAGTCTCCAGGCAACCACCAAGATCTGGGCGAATTCAGTGTGAAGCCAGGGCAATCTGTTCAGAGGCCCTGTGACTGCATTCACTCTTGGATCCTGGTGGCTTTGGTCCCCAATCCCTTGCAGTGCAACTGTCTCTGGACCTCCCCCTCCCACTCCTCCACCCAGTTCCTGTATTGCCTGTCTAATAATCTTTGCTGGGCATGAGTATTTCTCCAAAGCCCTACCTCTGCCCGCTCACTCCTTCCCTGCACCAGCCCACCCTGTATGCATCCCCTCTAGGCCTGCATAGCATTTAACTCCCAGAATGCATTGTATGGGATCTGGGGAAGACTGGAGTGACACTGCTGTAGAGGTTGCTGATCCCCACTTCTACACATGGAGAGTCACGTCCATAGACAGATTGGGGGTGGGTGGGGAGGCTCTGATTTCTGGCGTGCTGATAAGCAGAATATAAATATATGGGCAGACAAAGGAAATGAGATTCAATACCAGTTGATGCATCACCAAAATAAGTGAATTTATATTCCGATCACTATGCACAAAGAATCCAAAACTTGATTTCCAGTTAAGTTTATTGTGATACCAGTGAGAAAAACCTTTTGCTTGTAATATGAACAAACTCCAAGACTCAGTTAAGGTGGATGAACTCCAGGATGCTATTTTTACACTTTTTTTTCAGAGTATTACTGCACTTTAGCTCTCAGAAGGCAAACTTAAATGAATGATGAATAGATTAAGGGATTTTCCACCACCTATTGAACTATTCTAAACAGCGGATGTTGGACATTGTTCTAGACTGGAATGCTCTATCTATTTATTTGGGTTTTCTGAGCGATGTAGCAAATCAAATTTCTAATGAATTTACTGAAAAAGAAATGCTCCAATAAACCCCAAGCTTGACTGTCCCAAGAGAAGGACAACTTAATTGTAGAGAGAAAATGATTTCTCAGATGTCAACTCAATACTATATATTAATAGTACTTGCCCAAGAGAAAATACTAGCAGAGAACATAGACTCTGAGACCATACAGCAAGTTCTTCCTCTTTTTCACACTATGGGAATTTTGGCATGTTATTTGGGGTGGGGATGGGGAGAGGGAAAGTAGAATGATCCAGGAAATATCAATGCTTTATTTATGACCACATAAAATTCACTTTTTTTGTGCATGAATTGACTTTTGATTATAGTAGAGAAATCTAGACCTTATTTTTTTAGTTATGGGCAAAAATGGTTGTGTAAATGGTTGAGAATTTACTGTAATTGAACATGCAAGTGGCATAATTGCACATGCAAACGAATGATTATTTTCACACTATCCAAGTTGTGTATGCAAGTATTGTAATTGTCTGTGTCAGTTAGGCATGCAATTGTGTGTGTGTGTATTTTATATCTTTTTTTTTTTTTTTTTTTTAAATCAGGGCATATGAGTCTATTTATTGTGTGAGAAAGAGCATGTCATTCTATTTCCTAAAAACAAGATATTTTTGTGGCTGCTGTTCATACCTCCCATATTGTATCTACACTGTTAGCAATAAAAATCAGAGGCTTCTCATAACAACCGCAGCAGTGAAAATGATACATCTGAACTATAGTGTATTTTACTTCATAGGGGAAAATAAACACTTACTAAATCATGATACAACCCTAATTTGAGCTCTAATAGTTTCAAAATGATCTACACTATGAACAACATTTTACCAGGTACTAATACTTTGCAAAGGGATCTCGTCAAGCATTTTTTTTAAATATGGTTTTTGTCTGTTATTAACAATAACATTGTAGGGCTAAAAGCAACAGAGAGTCCTGTGGCACCTTTAAGACTAACAGATGTATTGGAGCATAAGCTTTCGTGGGTGAATACCCACTTCGTCAGGGCTAATAATACCTTTTCACCATGTATTTGTTCAAATTTCTTGGCAAAGTCATCACATTAGAGCATCAAGAGATGTGGTCCAGGGTCAAATATAATACCCATTCATGCATGTTAGCATGTAATCCACAGTATTTTGAAATCAAAAGAGCTATAATATTTTGGGTTACAGACTACTTAAAAATTCAATATGGTTCTGTTGTATGTGTTTAGATTCACTCAATTGCTAATAGTGGTGTAATAGCTCTTTTATTTTTTTTTACAGTGTCACCAGTGGAAGCCATTAGCACAGTGTTTCAATATTGTCAGTGTTTCAGAGGGATTTGTGGAGCTGGACTAAAGGAAAAATGACACTGGTGCATTTAATTTATTACTTGTATTGATTTTTAGTACTTCAGAGCAGGAGTACTTAAAGACCCATACCACCTAATAAGAGGGGACTTTTAGAATTGATATAGGAAATAAAATGCTGAATTGGAATGTCATTGTTATTAAAATGCTCCAACACTATTAAAATGCAATAAATATATTTAGCCTCTCAGCTGTGCACTTACAACTCCACCTAATGTTTGAAGGGGCCAAGCAGGTTACTCATTTACATGACAAATAGAAGATCTCCTACCAAGAACAGAAATGTGCAGTTTTATACGACTGAATTGCCATGGAAACTGAAAGTAAATCAAAAACTAAATGGGGCTGTGAATATCTGGTCTGCAGCATTAAGCTCATGGTGCTTCAAAGTGGAAATCCAGAGGAAGTTATGCAACTGCTTATCCACTGATGGAGATGCAGTAGGAGCGGTCTACACTTCAGTTGGGTGTGAGGTCCTCAAAAGCATATTTCTCTACCTGTCCAGCTGCTTTAGTGTACCTAAGGCTGTCTGCTTAGCTTATGTGTTTCCCAGTTAGCCAATTTAGATGTGCAGTTGTGGGTTTATTCATGGATCCAAGCCGTGTGACTCTTGTGCTAGCCTTTGAGAATGTGGTCCTAGACACTTTACTGGTGGGGTTATGTTGTTTGTGTTGTGTTGGGACAAAGTGTTGATAATAGAACATCAAATACTTGGAGAGAATCTCTCAAATTAACTTTTTGTTGTCAGACACATTTTTCCAAGTCCTTCCTTCCCTAAAATTCAAGTTTCATTAAAATTCTAGACCAAGATTTTCAAAAATAGGAATGAAAAGTTAGGCTGCTAAATAAATGACTCAATTTTCAAAATGCTGATTGCCCAGAAGCCTCTGACTTCCATGGATGCCATTTCCTACATTCAAAAAAATAAAATAGCATCGATAAAGTCGCTGATTCTCCAAAGATATATGCGTGTGGCTTACTTTATGCATTGTGCACCAGATTAAGCACATGCATAAGTCTTTAAAGAATTGGGACCCAGTTAGAGAACTAAAAAAAGGAATCCCTAAATCCTATTTTTGTCAGTCCCCAAATCCTTGTTACTGATGAAAATGCCAACCTCAATATCTTGGTGAAGACCTAGGATCTAATTTTCAATGCTGTCCACTAATTTTGGGTGCATTGGCACTGACTCTGTGGTTGCTCTGTGTATGAAGCACCAATGGAAAAAAAATGTATGGGTGCTCAGCACCTACTGGCAGCCCTGCTGATCAGCTCCTTCCCCTCTCCGCAGTGCCGCCTGCTTGCTGGTAATCAGCTGTTCAGCGGTGTGCAGGAGGCACTGCACAGGAGGGGGAGCCAGGGAAGGAACAGGTGGGGGGGGAGGTGGCGGCACAAGGTGGGAGGGAGCAGGGGCGGGAAGAGGTGGAGCGAAGGTAGGGCCTTAGGGGAAGGGTTGGAGTGCGGGTGGGGCCTGGGACGGAACAGGGGTCTCGTGCAATCTGTTAAAATTTATATGAAATTTTCTGACTGAGAACATTCCGTATATTTAAATAAATTCAGTATTTAAAATAGAAGGGCGCAACCCTGTGCTCACGTCAGTGGCAGAGCATCAGTTGACTTCAGTGGATGTAGGATTGGGCCTCCAAACGTTATATTCTTTCTCTGTCTCTTTTTTTGAAATCCAGATTTATGAACCAGACCCTGGATATGGGTCATGCCCTAAATAGTAGAGAATGGTATTCTCTTGAGGCTTCTGTTCTAATTTTTTTTTTAAATACTGTGTTTATTGAGTTAAGAATAGTGTAAAAAAAAAAAGAAAAAGAAAACTTCAGCTTTATTCCCCTGTAAGTGAGAGCCACAGCATACAAATAAAGTGCTTCGTTACAGGCTCCTCTTTTTGCCTCCCCTCTTATTAAGCAAAAGTAACGTGGTAGCTGTACTGCACACTCATTAATGACGGGTTGGATTCCCCTGTGGTCCCTGTGCTGTTCATCACTCTTACTTTGTGCTTTCAAGCCTCAATGTTCTGTATGGTGGGATTGACAGTAAAAACTGCAATCCAATTTTGTAGGATGGGTCTAGTGAACAACAGGCAAAATTCTGTGAACCTTCCTTTACAGTATTTGACTATTTTATAATATCTATCTTTCAGGGTTAATTATTGGTTTCTTGCCAAAGTATCTGACCTTCTTTCCTTTGGTTACAAGTGGTTCCCTTTATATTCTGTGCAGAAATGTCACCAAGATTTAATCCATTCTCCAAATGCTATCCTGTCAATTCTAGCTGTAAATCCAGCAGCAAGGTCACTTTCCACCTTGGGGACTGAATCCTGCTTTCAGATCAATGCATTTTGGGGGGCAGGATCAAGCTCTCTCTTCCTAATGTCTGAAGGGCAAATAAGTGGTGCTTCTCCCTGACTATGTACAATACTGTGGTCGAGAAACATCAATTTTCTTATATCTTGAAAAGGAGCCATAGGCTACAGAAGTCAGGCCCTTCAAAAAAGCTTGTTAGGTTAAGAGAACTTAAAGTATTCTCTGGCCTAAAGGAAAACTAATTTAAAATCTGCAGGTCAGATCCTCAGCTGGTGTAAATAGATGTTGCTCCACTGAAGTTTGTAGGACTCAACAGATTTATACCAGTTGAA
Source organism: Platysternon megacephalum (assembly GCA_003942145.1). Lineage (NCBI taxonomy): Eukaryota > Metazoa > Chordata > Testudines > Platysternidae > Platysternon > Platysternon megacephalum. The sequence continues at coordinate 357,012 of QXTE01000181.1, forward strand.
CATCTGGTACTTTATTTAAAATATTTAAGGTTGGGGAGTCCCAATAAGGTTAAATACATTTCCAACAGCATCCTGGGCAGACAAGAGAAGCAGAAAAGTAAACTCTTGTTTATGCATTCATGACAGGACAAATAACTTGTGAGCTAGTTTTATTTTTTTTGATGGTGTTGGGTAATATGTGGTTTGCTGTGCATTATGGGTTCCCCTCTGTGCTTGATCCACAGGGGATCTGAGTCTGCTATAGCTCTCAACCACGAAGCTGATTCCTTTAGTTTATGTTGTAGAGACTTCTGTTCTTAGCTCAGGATGTCTCAAGTCCGAATGCACATGACAGCAAGGATGATGGTCGTTATAGTTGTACTTTTGGGAGTGGAGGAAGAGAAAGTACAGTTTCTATCCCATAATATATCCCTCGAATCTTAGTGAATTTCCCTGGGTCTGACGGGGGTCTTTACACAGATTTATCCAGAGCCCTCAACATTCTTTGAAACCAGACCTGAGGCAATCCATTAGACCAATATAAGATGTCTAATATAGACATCCAATTATTATAATGATAAAGGGACTTCAATAAACTATCTTTGCTATGTTGCTTGTGATGCACTACACTGCCAGCCTGGAAAGTTTGGGAAAAGCCTGAACTTGTATATGGTGAACTCAAATGGTGATAAGACCAGTCACTGAGGGACCTCTTGACCCCTGGGCTAGCCAGCAATAAATAGGGCCTGATTCTCCATTGCCCTACATCTTGCATAGTCATTGCCACCAGTACAAAGTAGACACAAAATGTTACCAAGTCAGAAAGATAGAATTCTATGCCCACTCTTCAGGGGTGTAAATGACTAACCAGATGCAGGGCAATTGAGAATAAGGCTTTTATTTTTGTTATAGTTGTCTTAAGTGACTTCCTTTAACTATATTTTTGTATTAAGTGCATTAAAATTAGAGTTTAACTAGCATTTTAAAATGTTTTTATTTCAGCTTACAGTCCTCACCACTCCTGATTGGAGTATTCCTTGAGCATTATATCCAGTAGTCCATGACAGCAGTAGGGCTTGCACTGAAACCAGAAGACCTCTTCAGCAGAAAGGTATAGGTAGAGGGGGTAGGGGGAGGAAAAGGCCTGTGTTGTTCCCTATGGAATTTTCATCTTGACTGAACTCCTTTCTCTATTTTACATTATTAAAACAGTTTATTTTATCATATGAGGGCTCTTATTTGAAACATTACCTAAAACGTAATAAGTAAGGCTCAATTTGTATCATTTTATTTTGCTGAAAATAAGACTGTAAGCTTGACGTTTTTGACGCTGTGCTTCTATTAGCAACCTAACCATTAATTCAGAAACCATGTTGCTTTCAAGCATATTAATCCTATTGTTTACATATCTAGATACATGATAGTGCATAACAGTTTAAACAAACTTGGCAGTTTTGAATTACAGTATTAGCCAGGCAAATGATCTACATTTATCACCTCAACCTCACTTGATTCTAACAGCAGGAAACATGGAGTACTCTTGAGGTCTCTTCATATACTGCCCGAAATATAGGCAATTTATGTAATGAGTTTTAAGTATCATGTGTCATTTGGCTGTTTAGTGCTCACCTACAATGAATTTCCTTATTAATATTTTGCTGGTTTCTTGGTAGATACATTGACTAAATAAAAAATACAAGAGGCTTCCAAAATTAAGTCTATATTACACTATCAAATGGAAAAGCCTGTCAAATGCTATGGAAATATTTTTCTCTCCAATGCTTCCCAGACTGATTTCGTTCCTCACATACCTGAAGCCACATAAAATTATTATAGTTATTACAGTAGGACAAGCACAAACAACAACAACAAAAAACAACCCAAGAATTTTGGAAGGGATATAAACCAACATACTGGAAGGTTAAAACTATTGGAATAGGAGGAACATAGGAATTGCCACACTAGATGTGACACAAAGTCCATTGTGCCCACTATCCTGTCTTCAGCAGTGATCAGCACCAAATGCTCCAGAGCAAGGTGTAAGAACCGTGCAGTAGGGGGATTTGGGATAATCTCTCTCTCCACATTATGCTTCACCCTAGTCTCTAGTAGTTAAAGATTGGTGTAAATCCTAAAGTCTTGGTCTCAACAACTTGCTGTGACAACAAGTTCCACAGACTAATTACAAATTGTGTGGGAAAAGTATTTCATTTTATCACTTTTGAATTGCCCACCTTGTAAGTAACTTTCCCTGAGGACAGGTTATCCCATTATTTCATTCTGCAGGATTTCTTGCACCTTTCTCTGAAGCATCTGGTACTGGCCACTCTCAGTGGCAGGATACTGGACTACATGGACTGGACTTCAAGTCTGATGCATTTGGGCAATTCCTGTGTTTCCAAAACAATACGATAATAAAACAAAGATGCAGTGAATTACAGAGATTCATCATCACTGCCTCTCCCTTGGGTTTTCCGCTGTATATTCTGATGAAGGCTGAATAAGAGTAAACCCCTGGGGGCAGGGACTGTCTTTTGTTCTGTGTGCATAACATAATGAGGTCCTGGTCCATGGCTAAGGGTCCTAGGCACTTCAATAATACAAATAATAAATAATAATGAGCATAGCCCAACCATCCTAGTCCAGATTGGCCACTCCAATTTTGGGGGCTGCACTAACCAGTTCTGGGTTTTCCGTACAGAGTGAGCATTGAGCCATATGGAGGTGGTAACTTGGGCCTTATTGACATAAGCTGGTGCAATGCAGATAGAATTGAGCTCTGAGAGCTCAATTTTGCTCTCGTTTACTCTGAGCTGCATCTGGAATAATTCCAGTATCCTCTAGTGTAACTGAGACCAGAATCTGGCTCTTAATTTTCTTTGTTAAAAGTATATTATGAAATGTGGACTGCATCCTCAGCTCACGTAAATCATTGCAGTTGCTTTGACTTCAGTTGAGCTATACTGGCAGTTTACACCAGCTGAGGACCTGGCCCAATATATATATATATATACTGTACTCCGAAGAGTCCCTCCTCAAGCTTTAAGTTTCACATTGTTCCTTTATTGTGTTTGGCCTTAGAGGATTTCATATTTGTGTGAGTGCAGCAGCAGCCATCTGTGAGTCATGCATGCATCACAATTTTTGAGCTGAAAGGGAGTCAAGAAAGTTACAAATTCCTCAATGTGTTAATGCCAAGGTATTGATTGTTTCTCTGTCAGACACTAGAAATGTGTAAAAATGGATTTGAGGGTGAGCCGATAAAAAGGGGCTTTTCAAGTCATCGCTTTGACATTTTACTTAGGAAACATCATTTATCGGTGTGTGTGTGTCATTTGAAAATGTGTCCACAAAAGTATTACACATAACAAGACGACTATTTGAAAGGTCCTACTCTATTTAATGTTGGTGTACATTAATATAATACAGAATTTCTTTGAACGAACACTAATTTTAGACTGGAACTTGATCTTTGGAAAATATTGTGTCTTATATAATTGACTAGTTGGCATTGTGATCAAACCCACTGAAACATAGAAAATTACCTTATTTATCAAATAAATTTACAATATAAAATACAAGGAGAGGCAACATCTCTTCCTTTTGTCATCCTGATTCCTTGAAATTTCAAAAAGAAACAGGAGTACTTGTGGCACCTTAGAGACTAACAAATTTATTGTAGCATAAGCTTTCGTGGGCTACAGCTCACTTCATCGGATGCATGCAGTGGAAAATACAGAAGGAAGAGATATATATACACACATGAAACAATGGATCTTACCATACACATTATAAGGAGAGTGATCAGTTGTCAGCAGGAGAGAAAAAAAAAAGAGAAAAAAAAAAAAAAAAAAAGGTCTTTGTGGTGGTAATGAAAATGGCCCATCTCCAGCACTTGACAAGGAGATATAAGGAACTGTAGGGGGCGGGGGGGAAAGATAAGCATGGAGAAATAGTTTTACCTTGTGTAATGGCCCATCCACTCCCAGTCTTTATTCAAACCTGATTTGATGGTATCCAATTTGCAAATTAATTCCAATTCAGCAGTTTCTCGTTGGAGTCTGTTTTTGAAGTTTTTTTGTTTTAATATTGCGACTTTTAGGTCTGTAATCGAGTGGCCAGGGAGGTTGAAGTGTTCTCCAACTGGTTTTTGAATGTTATAATTCTTGACGTCTGATTTGTGTCCATTTATTCTTTTACGTAGAGACTGTCCAGTTTGGCCAATGTACGTGGCAGAGGGGCATTGCTGGCACATGATGGCATATATCACATTGGTAGATGTGCAGGTGAACGAGCCTCTGATAGTGTGGCTGATGTGATTAGGTCCTATGATGGTATCCCCTGAATAGATATGTGGACAGAGTTGGCAACGGGCTTTGTTGCAAGGATAGGTTCCTGGGTTAGTGTTTTTGTTGTTTGGTGTGTGGTTGCTGGTGAGTATTTGCTTCAGGTTTGGGGGCTGTCTGTAAGCAAGGACTGGCCTGTCTCCCAGGATCTTTTTTTTCTTTTTTTTTCTCTCCTGCTGACAACTGATCACTCTCCTTATAATGTGTATGGTAAGATCCATTGTTTCATGTGTGTATATATATCTCTTCCTTCTGTATTTTCCACTGCATGCATCCGATGAAGTGAGCTGTAGCCCACGAAAGCTTATGCTACAATAAATTTGTTAGTCTCTAAGGTGCCACAAGTACTCCTGTTTCTTTTTGCGGATACAGACTAACACGGCTATTACTCTGAAACTTGAAATTTCAGTTTGTTTGGTTCCAAATAATGATGGCAGAGTTCATAAAGCTAAGAATGTAACTTTTTGGTTCACTTTAACTCCCAAAGGTTTGGATACTTATCAAGGCTATCTGAACGTTGTGAGTCTATCACACATCTGCCATGGTTGGTTGGATGCAGTAACATCTATTTTATAGACCCATTATACTTCCAGTGATGTATGACTTTGTGTCAGGAATGTAGATTTGTATCTTCCCTGCACATCTGGTAGGGCAAGTGAGCAGGTAACTTCTCTCTCATGTCCAAAGTTAACAGATAACCTAGGGGTAACTTGGCATTGCATACTTGCATACATGCAGTATGTAAGCAGAATTTTTTTCTATGCTTTTACAGTACCTTTGAAAGCATGTTGATCAGACTTCTAAAGATGACTCATATGCCACTCCATGTCAGCAGCACAGGTCAGTAAATAGTACGTAGAATATATTGTCATGCATCAAGTGGGTGGTTGCTCATGCAATATAATTTTTACATTGTATTGTATTATGTTCCAAACAACATCCAGTTATACCTGACTCTCTTTGTACAATATCGTAATAAAGTACTTTTAGAAGCTAATACAGTAGAAACTCAGAGTTATGAACGCCTTGGAAATAGAGGTTGTTCATAACTCTGAACAAAACATGAGTTGTTCTTTCAAAAGTTTACAACTGAACATTGACTTAATACTGCTTTCAAACTTTACTATGCAGAAGAAAAATGCTGCTTTCCCTTTATTTGTTTAGTAGTTTACCTTTTACACAGTACTGTACTGTATTTGCTTTTTATTCTGCTTGATTGCGTATTTCCAGTTCCAAATGAAGTGTGTGGTTGACTGGTCAGTTTGTAACTCTGAAGTTCTACTGTACTGCTAATGCTAACAGCATATGGCAGAGTTCCACAAGCATGACCACCTTACTGCAGTATAGTTATGGCAACTGTATTGACCCATTCAGTCACATGCAATGTTGTGTATGTACAGCGAGAAAGTGCTGATGCCACCGTATGAAAATAAGCTTTCCTTTTGTGGCTTGATCCCACCATTTTACTCAGGCAAAACTCCCACTGATAACTATTTTTATAATAATATGACTGGCAGCTACTCTATTTTAATATTTTCCTTTTCTGGATCTCTTGGTATTTTTTCTGTCCTTCATATATTTTAAATGGTTGGTCTGCAAGGATGGAGCAGTGATAAGGCAGCAATTTGCTGGGCTCCACAATTTGACCTACTGTACAATTCTGATGATCTGGAAACTAAGGTTCTTCAGAAACTAAATTGCCCTGTATGTTTACATTGTTCTTGGAGAAAATAAAAATCAAGTTAGGGATGTGCCTTCCTCCAATACATAGGGTTTTGTTCATGAGCTTATGCAAACCTTACTCAAGCTGCCTAGCTGCTGTAAATTGGGACAGAATTCTTACACGGATAGAAATGTCCAATATTACTTGGTTCAAATCAAGCCAGAAATATTGTACCATGTCAACAACTTTTTTTCTCCATGTTTTGGCTCTTCTAGTCCCAGCTGGGGGTCAGAAATACATGAAAGGCTGAAACTGTTAGAATTGTTTTCAGTATTATCTGCATTCAGGTTTGATTTTAATTTGAGGCTAGAAGTTCAGGTCAGACCTTATTTTAGCCAAACCTTTTCTCCCATTCCTAAAACCATAATCCAGCAAGGCACTTAAGCATGTGCATAACTTGAAGCTGATCCAGTGACTTAAATTATTGTAACTTCGTACATGCTTTAATGATTGGCTGGATCAGAGCCAAATAGGTTTGTGAGGCTTACTGCACCGTTATGTATTGGTTCTAATAAAAGGGTGACACAGAGAAGAGCTGGTAGAAGGCTACTAGGCTTTATTTCTGGGAACCAATGACCTGACGTGAGTTAGGGTTACAAAACGTGAATACCCCTGTCACATTGCAGGAATCGGTACCCTGACTGTATGGGCTATTAAACTGGGTATGCAGTGGTATCAAACTTGCTGATCCTGGATCTGTGCATATTCCTGCTGCTATCATTAAATTCCTAATGCACAGCAAGATTATAAATAAATGAAACCACACTAGCTTCAAAACTACTGTCCCTAAATGAGGTAAAAGGGTTTTCACAATAGAAAAATATAAAATGAATGAGGATTTTAGAGATTCTCAGATGACAAATACTGAAGAGGAAAAATTAGAAGCAGGTGACAATATTCCTTTAAAAATATATAATGTGGTCGAGGTAGATGAATTGGGAAGCTGGTGAATTCAGTGTTTGTTTTCTCTTTGATGGAACAAGTGATGCAAAAAGAATATATTGGTTCTGAAGAAATATTGCTCATGCAGGCTCCTGTAACCGTATCTCTATTTCAATAGGATGCTAAACTTTACAACACAATAACCTTGTGTGCAACCAAGGTGCTGCCTTCTGCACAAAATATAATCTCATTTAGAAGTACCTATTTTATAGCATTGAATTGAAAGAGTAATTTAATATGGCACTGTCATTCCATTCACTGCCATTCACAATTTCATAAAGGTCTCAACTCATCAAATATCTGCTGCACATTGAAGAGCAGATTCTGTGTTTTCTGTGTCTCTAGATTGTAGTTTACCTGACTTGTTGCTTGTTTATTTAGAAACCCAGTATGGCTTTAGATGCAGGCTGGATTGGGCTCTGCATTTTTAGAGGGCATCATGACTTTGGAAGCAATTTCATGACAGAAAGACATTGTCCACTATGAAAGATCCACACTCACACTGCACAAGCCCATCTCCAGCGCCAGGGGAACAAGAATAGATCATCTGGCCCAAATACACTGTGCTCTGGGCCACGTCCCAAGAATCATGGGTCGGGGGAGAAGCCAGCTACCATAAAAGACTCGTTTCCCATTTTAGCACTGATCCCCCATCACCTGATGTGTCAGGGTTACAATTGCTGGAATAGAGAAGAAGAAAAAGAAAGAGAGTAAACTTTTTTTGATTGGCAGAATGGGGGGTCAAAAATTCTTCAATGAGTTCAGCAGTACAGTTAGGGTCATCCACAACCATTAAGGTGCATTATTTATACTCTCATAGGATTGTATGTTACTAAACTGTTTTTCTATAATTTTAGGATAAAATCCATTTTATTTTACTGAGAGCTGAAAATTCCCTCCCGCTATCCCCTAGCAATTCTGCCAGAGGCAAAGCTTTTCTCCCTCTTAAAATGTAGACGCAGCAATAATAAAAGCATTCATTTCCCAAATACACGGAGGTGTTTACAACTCAAATATGTAAAATACATTTTATTTGTTTTAGAACAAGCACTGCCTTTTGAAAAGAGGAAGCATAATTACGGCACTAAGTACTCACTGAAGCAGAAATATTTCCCTGTGTTATTCAGTATAACAGTACAGTTAGTTATTGTGCAGTGATATCACTACATCACAGAACTCACACAACTGTCACCTTTTAGAAATTAATATGCCAGTATTCAAATTTTATTTTGACCAGCTAATTTTGTAACAACCAAAAAGAGGCTCTTGTATTAAAACAAATTCCCCATATACACCTCTACCCCGATATAACGCGACCCGATATAACACAAATTTGGATATAACGCGGTAAAGCAGCGCTCCAGAGGGGCGGGGCTGCGCACTCCGGTGGATCAAAGCAAGTTCGATATAACGCGGTTTCACCTATAATGTGGTAAGATTTTTTTGGCTCCCGAGGACAGCGTTATATCGAGGTAGAGGTGTAGTGGCAGCCATCTGAAAGAGATGAGGGGGGAAACCCCTCTGTTTATTTTTTTTGTATGCAGCAGTGAGAAGCCATTAATATGGACTGTGATATTAATTTCATGGGGACCTATATTTACATTTTGCTGTTAATCCAACAGGCTGAGCTATTGGTTAAGTGTTAGAAGGTAGTTTTGTTCCTCTCTTGAATAAACTTTTTTAGTTTTTATTCAGTAATTAGCTCAACAGACATTGCTTTCAGAAGCTTTTCAAGAAGAATGAGCACAGTTTTTCTTGGTTTCCATTATTTTTGTTGTCAGTGTTGGTAAAGGACCCTTTGAAAGAGTAAGTGAATTGTTGCAATGGGAAGAACAGCGAGCAGCTATTTGCTAGAGATTTAAATTCTGGAAATTAAGGCTGTATACTATAAAGAACACTTGGGATAACTCCTTTATCTGCCCATTAGACTCACTTTGCTCATTCCCACAGTGTGTGTCTTATTGCTTCAGCTTGGCTATTCCTGGGGAAACCCTGCTAAACACTTTAGCTGAGTCCTGTCTCTGAAGTAGTCAGCTAAGCATCAGCAGTATTAGGAAAAGGTTTTACTTTTCTTTGAAATGAGGGAGAGAATAGAAGAATCAATGCTTTCTTTTTACAAATATCAGGGGGTAGCCGTGTTAGTCTGTATCCACAAAAACAACAAGGAGTCTGGTGGCACCTTATAGACTAACAGATTTATTCAGGATTATTTGGGATTAAACAGATTTATTTTTTAAAATTTATGCCCAAATAAATCTGGTAGTCTTTAAGGTGCCACCAGACTCCTCGTTGTTTTTTTTACAAATAGTAACTGGAGTTTACAATAGGTGAGATGAGAGATTTTAGAAGACAGGAGGGGAACACAAATGAAAACCAGGAGGTTTTATTACTGTCCCATCATGGGGACTTTTTAAAAAACAATTAGCCTTCACAACATGCAAGAACTTTAAGCATAAAAAGGAGAAAGGTATTGTCTGAAATTTATCCCCAGGAGTCACTAATAAATCCTGACCATGAACCAACTTTATAGTTGGGTAGTTCAGGAGTTTTATTAAACCCTCCTGCATTTTAGGTGCTCAAATGCACTTGTCCTCCTTTGACTTTCCTTTAAATTCTCACAGCGCCTAAGAGCACTGTGTTCTGGAGGTCAATAATTGTGATATTTTGCACTCCTAACGGGTGCTTGGGCTGTTCATCCATACCCTTTGCGATTCCTCCAAGTGCTTCAGTGATCAATGGCATTGTCTTTATTTCAGTTCTCCATAATTGTTCCAGAGCAGAGTTCTTCCTACTTTGCTATCTTGTTTTTTTTTTTTTTTAATGTTTCTGTTTGCTTAGTATGGCAATATCAATTAACACGGTGTGATGGAGTTTACAGATCCCCTATTAAAGCTAAAGGAATGGTGGAGCAGTATTGGGCCAAGAAGGCCCTGCCCCTCAGCAGCTGCAGAGCATGCTCCAAATGGAGGTCTGATGTAAGAGGACTCTGCCAGTTAAATTGGGGTGGGAGGAGTGAGTGAGTGTGACTGTCTGTAGGAAGGCAGCTAGGCTTTAGATTTTGGGACAGGGTGATCTACAGGGGATGGGTCCGGATTGTAGCTAAAACCTGACTGGGAGGCCAGAGGCCTCACCCTTTTTCTCCCACCTTCTGTCTGAAATTGGACATTGAAAGTGAGTTGGGAAACCCCGGCTAGTTATCTTAATTGTTGAGACTGTGAGAGCAGCCCTTTGCTGAGAGAGAAGCAGAGTGCTGGTATCATGTCCCAAACTGAAGGGAGAATAGGAAGGTGGGGAGGCTGGCCTGATATATCAGCTAAGAGGGCACTGAGACTCTCTTCACCTCTTCCCCCTTGAGCCCTGGGCTGGGCCCTGGTGGAGAATGAGTACCTGGGTCCCCCTACCCTTTCCTCCTCCTCCTCTGGCCAACTGGAAGACTGCCCAGCAAGGCCATCCCAAGACTCTAGGACACTTCTGAGCTACACCCAGCTAGCCCCCAGGTGAACCCCACTACACGTGGTCTTGTCATCTTTCCTACAACACCTATGTCCAGCCCGTTTGCTTGGACTGTTTGGTCTGTGGTGATTGCCAGACACCATAAAATCTTAGCCACTTGGTCCTCTGGAGAGCTTTCAATTAGGTGGTCATAGTTCTGCATAGTTTGTTTGTTTAATTCTGTACTTGCCAGAGAGACTCCAATGCAGACACTTGGTGACCTCATTGTGTCTGTTCATATATTCTCTCCCAGCCAGGCTCCTGCAGGCACTCAGTATATGCTCCACTGTCTCTTCCTTTTTGGAACACATTCTGTAGTTCAGAGAGCAGTTCTGTTGGTCATTTTTCTTTAGAAAGTAATTAAGCCTTAAGGACTGCCCGAGTGCAGTCATAATGAGAGTCGCTGTCTCTCTTTTTAGGTATCTTCTACAAGCCAGGTATTTGTTAACCTTTGATCACTAATGGGCTTGATCTCTCTCTCCACCACTGTCCATGCATTGATTTCTGTGTAAATATTTCAAGTCTTTCTTTGACTATATGCTTTATCATTTCTTTTTTGCTTTCTTGGGTTGGGATGCATGTTCGGCCATTGTTTGTTATCACAACCAGGTGATATCTTACTCTGGCTCTTACTCGCTGTGGCAGGGTGGACTAGGTCCAGAGGGCCCCTGCTGGAGACCTCGTGGCCCTGCATCACCCTGCCCAAGAATAGAGCAGAGAGAAGTCCTCCAGGCAGCTGAGAGTGGCTGCAGAGGAGTGGCCAATCAGAGGGGCTGATGGAGCAGCCAATCTGGGGCCAGAAGGGCCCTATATAAGACAGGCAGCAGAGCAGAGAAGTTCAATTGCTGTGTGGAGTGTTTGAGGAGTGAAGACTGGGTGACTGAAAGAACAGCAGTACTGTGGACAGCTACTGTGGAGAATTCACTGCAGACAGGACTGAAGCCCAGGGAAGGCTGATGAAGACAGGTGCCTGGCTGGCAGGAAGAGCAGCAGGACCAACGGAAGGTCAGTGCAGGCAGGCTGAAGCCCAGGGGGACTGAGCACAGAATCTAGCCAGGCCAGCGAGGGTACCAAGATGGCACCCACTGGTCTGGTTGGAGACTGCGCCCAGGGAGGCCTGCTGAAACACCACCAGCTGTGGGTACTGAGATGGACCCCCTCTAGGTGGTTAAAGAAGGCAGTGCCTCTGGGAGAAGCCTTAGAGCTATGGCCCCATACCAGGGCCGAGATAAGAACTTGGACTGTATGCACTGGAAGGGGGGACAGTGTATGCGGCTCGGCCAGAGGGCTGATTCACTGAAGACCCGCCAAGAGAACCATCAGCTGGGGGGAGAGGGGTGCTTGCAAGAGGTGGGTGCCAACCTGATATAAGAATTAAACCCAAAAGCAGCCTCACACCCAACCAACGAAAGGGGGCTACGTGTGAGAGGCGGGTGCCACCCCCCAAAAGACTGTGATTGCAGGTATATTGGCCAGAGAAAAGGGGGCACTCACGAGAGATGGATGCTGACCCCGTTTTACTCTTGTATATTTGGATGTTATGGTCTTCATTGTCAATTGCTTCCTCTACAGGTAGCAGACCTTTTCCTCCATCACATTGTTGAATAGATATCCTGTACACATTTTGAATGGTATTCATTATGCTATTTGTTGTCTTGAGCTTTCTTGTGTGGATTTCAATTTTTTCTTCGTCTTTTTTCTGCTCTGGCAGTGTACCATATTATTGGTACTGCCCATATATTAATGGTTTCGAACAATTTCTTTGAGTTGTGCTTTGTCCTTAGAGTAGTTCTTACTAATCTGTAATAGTCTTTCCTCATTTCTTCTTTGACTTCCTTATGTTGTTGTTCCAACGGTTCCCTGATTCCATGTTCATTGTAGGATCCATGCTGAGAGAGAGCTTGGATAGTACCTTGGTTAAGTTGTATGCCATCTGATTGTATCAGTTTGTCCCTCTTAACAGATATCAACCCACATTTATCCTATTCTAGCCAAGCCAACCCACAGCATTATGTCTTCACCAAATTTTGTCTTCACACCACCAATCTTTGTATCTCCTTTTGTGACCATCCAGATTGTTTCAGATTATCTACGTATAACAAATGGTTAACTGCTTGTTGCTCTCTGCTGATCTGGTAACTACAATTTACCTCATGAAGCATCCATGTCAGTGACAGCAGCGCTACCATGAACAACACTGGTGATAAGGAATCTCCTTGAAAGGTCCCTCTTTTAATTTGGACCTCAATGACAGTCCCTTCAAGGTAGAGTCAAGTGTTCTGATTAACCATTGATTGCTGCAGAAAGGAAATGATCTTTGGATGTGCATTTTCAGTGTTTTGTGCATCCACAAATGTGGGAGACTCATATGCTTTTGGGTAGTCATCCACACCATCTCTAAATTTGTTTGTTTTTCATCCTGAAGTGGTCTTTTGTCCCTCTTGTGTTTTACTGTGCATTTGCTCGTGAGGCAACATTCCTGTGAGCTAGCACTATCCAGAACTTCTTGGCAAGAAATTACATTAGAAGTTTCCGTATCATTGGTAAAAAATATGACCAGCCTTTAACTCATAGGATCACTTCTCTATTTTTTTTTGTATGAGGACAGTTTTCCCTGTCACCATCCATCTTGGACATCCATTCTTGAAACATTTATTAAGTTCTACAAGTAATCAGTCATGGAGAGTTGTTAGGTGTTTCATCCATGAAACCTATTTTGTCTGGGTGCTTTCCAATTTTTCATTCCTCTCAGTAACTCATCTCTTCCTTTGATATTCCTGTGCATTCCTCTATTGTGTGACTTCTAAAACTTTTTTAGTTTAAATTATTTATTTATTATTAGAACTGTCACTTTTGATTGTGGCATCCAAGCTTGAAATAGACATGGTTTAAAATAGTGATGAAGAGTACTCTTGTCTTTCCAGCTACTGGAAAGTGGCATCCAAATTTATACCAGTCCAGAGTGGTCGTTGATGATGTAGCTAGAAGTGTTAGCTCCTGAGACATTACAAGATGGTATTATGTTACCACATAGATTTAATCATGATCATACAGCCCACTGTGAACCATATATGGGACCAAAATAAGATGAGCTCCAGCCTTTTCACTGGATGGAATGTAAATACCTTGAAATGGCCAGCTCTTGCACTATTTTGCCCCCATATGGCCATCAGGAATTAAATGCAGGTTTAGCTACAGATGCTGTAGCATCCCTGTTCTAGCTATAAGGTATCATATGTGAAGCTGTCTATAGGGCCACTGTGTCACAGTTCACATTCACGATCTCCTTTCTCCTCCCTATTTACATAGCCCAGATCATGCACTTTGCCTCTGTGGCTGAAGAGGGGCAAATACTTACTAGTTCTCTGCTTGGGGCCATGGTTGGTGGAGGGCTGCATCTGTGGCATAATTTTTCCCTTCCCCTGGATTCCATGGAAGTTGCTGTGTTCAGAGCAGGATCCATGGCTAGAGAAGTGGTGAGACCTCCGTACTGACTTTTCTGTGTGGTGCCCTTTTTGTGCTGTGGAAACCACACTTCCTTCCTGAGTGGAACTTCTGGGGACCATGGCAAGAACAGGAGCTCCTCTGCCAGAGAGGGGCTGTGAAAGCACAGGATGAACAGTGAGGCTGCTGTTATGGACTTTCCAGCTCCTTCTGCGTAGGTGATAGTCAGGACCTAAGTTAGTTCAACAATAACTTTAAGCTCATGCTAGGGACCAGGCTCCCTAAACTCCCATTGAAGGTGTATGTCTTGTGTGAGAGCTCTCTGCATATGGGTGTATTTCACACTATGCAAATCAGTCAGTCATATGCTGTGTGTGCTAGCTACTAGATGTGTGAGTTACTGTGACTGTGTGAGAAATAAAGCTATTTGTATGCAAATAACTCTGAGGCATTTCTCCTTATTAGACGATGGAGGAGATCATCTGAAAAAAGATGTGGTATGCTTCATCTCTGGTTTAGCAAATTTGTCTTGTCTCAACAGCATTCTAAGAACAAGACCAATTGAATAATGCAAAAAGAAAGCACAGGAGACACATGGTTTATGACACTTATGTTACCTTTACTGTGCAAGGTGGGCGTGAAATTTTTTATGGCGAGACAAAAAGATGATGTGCAATTAACTATAAACTCATGCAGCAGGTTTATCTTATGCTCAGCTCATCGATCTGCAGCTGTCTCCAGTGGACTCATGAGTTTCATCAAGAAAACCATTTGCAAGCCAGCAGACCAAAACAGATCATTTTCAGCTCCAAATTCACTCAAGGTTTTTCCCTAGTTTTGCTTTATTTTTAAGATTCATGGATACTGCATGCACACTGTAATAAAAGATGGTCAGATTATCTTTATTACTTCTGGTGGGCCTGTATATTGAAGTATATCTCATTAGGAACCCAAATCTGCAAACACCACTGCATATGCATAACTTTATACACACAAATATTTCCAATAAACTCAATAGGGTGAAGTGGAAAATGCAATATGTAACTTCATTTAAATTTTCAACTTTCTAATTTTGATGATGATCCTGATAAATTAGGCTCAGAGAAGGGACCTTGTGGTTAAAGTACTAGACTGGTACTCAAGAGATTGAAATTCAGTTTCCAACACTTCCACAGACTCTGTGTGTGACCTTCAGCAAATCACTTGATCTCTTTGTGCCTCAGTCCCTGATCTGTAAAATGTGGATAATTCTACTTTGTCTTGTCTAGTTAAAGAGCAGATTCTTTGGGATGAAGACAGTCTCTGAAGACGCCTGGTACAAATATGCCCCAATCTCATTAGAGTACTGTATGTGCTTATATAATATAAATATTGATTGGTAATGGAATGCTGACCTTTTCAGCCCAGGGTTACTGGGCCATGTCCCATTCAGATCAGAAGTGACTGACTGAGTCTATTCTTTAATAACTATTCGGTGGCCCACATGAAGTGAGTTGATGGTCTTCCTCCAGAATTTTAGGATCCTAATTATCTGCACTATGTAAACAAATAAACAAGAATATCAAAATGTACACTTATCTGGCAGCGTGTTGCAGCTCTAGCGGGTAGTTTGTTCTCCTTTGTTGTTCAATTTTTGCTCTATGTGCAATTTTATTCCTCAAGGTGATTCCTTCTCAATAGAGGTAAAGGCCTAGATCCTACAAAAGGATGTAGGCACCTAACTCCCACTTTAGGTGCCGAAGTCCAAAATTTAGGCACCACTGAGATCACTAAACCCTCTGCTCAGCTGCCTCCTAACTCGGGAGATGTCCAAAATCCCTTGGCACCTAAACTTTTGCTGTAAAAATCCATTCAGTATCTGTCACTGGGCATGCAAACTGTGCTTTAATGTTGGAGAGTGATGTTTTGAGGTTTCACACAGACCAGAATCCTTGCTGCATTGAAGTCAGGGACAGTTTGGCCATTGATTGCAGTGGGTTAGGCATTTCATCCTTGATGGAACAGTAGAGCAGTTTACATTTTTATTCTGCCAAACTTTTTATTAGCTTTATCAGTGTATGATCTAGTCTTAGCCCCTCTTTCTATTTGTAAAATAAACAAACATACAATCTGAGGATTTTGTTGACAATTTAATCCATCCCTGTGATCCCCGACCCCTTCTGACTTTTTCTGTAACCAAGTGGGAGGAATTATGAAAATCCTATGGTATGCTCAGATTTAGAGACCAAAGAGATTGGAATATGCACTGAACTCAGAGGACTCCTCCTCTCTTATTTTCAAAATCTATTTCTTTGTTTTATCGAAGTCTCTACAAGTTTTAAAACCTAGATCAAGTTTAATAATGATCAACAAAGGGGCGGGAAGAGAAGGTGGGGAGAAAGCTGCTCTCTTACCTGCATATACTTTGACCTCGGTAGCCCTTGTTGACTTTACCCTTGAAGGTCTTCTATTGCAGATATCTGCCTACTGTTGTAACTGTAAAAATTACAGACTAAATCCTGAAGATCTTACTCATGCAAAGCTCCCTTTGAATTCAAGCGACTAGATGAGGAATGTAGTAGATGGACTGGAAAATGGAATTATCATATCCCTGGAAGATAAATTTTTCACCTATTAGAATGAGTTAGCTATGTTCAATGAGAATTGAGTATTTCAAATGGCTGAAGTCAATAGGCCAATTTCTAATGTGCTTTTCAGTGTCAGTAAAAGTATCAAAATCTAGCCCTAAAATTAAAAAGCTTAGTAGTGTGTTACTATATGTAATTTCAAATCCAAGGTATGCAAGTAGGAACATGTCACAGTTAATGATTCAACAACATGCCTTTCCTCTATCCCTCTGTTTTATTTAGACAATGAGAAACTGTTCCATACTGAGGAGGTTCATCTTAAGGTTCTCAACTTCCTCTTATATTTGTTGCCCTCAAATGATAACCAGGGCATTTGTTCTTTGTCACATACTCCCAAAATTTGTCTTCTGGTCCCTTTCATTGAAGAAAAATAAAATGCACAAATCTGAGTGTGGCATTTTCACATATTGCATGCATAGTTGTTTCTTTCCAAAATGATTAGGTAGAATTAATGCTAACATTCAAGTTAATGCTAACATTCAAGTTAATATTTCATTATTCATAAAGCAATAGTAATTGTACATGTATAAAAACAGGTATACATGGTGGCACAGAGGCTAGGAAGTTGGGCCTGGCTCCACAAAGCGAGTCAGGTGTTGCACCCATGAACAATGCATTTAGGCACCCTACTGCCTAGTTGAATCCACAGGTAGGTACCCAAGATGCCTACGCATTGCAGAGGAGAGAGAGGCACTGTGATGGATTCCCCGGCCAGGTTGCCACCTGGAACTGGGATACCAGCAAGCCCTCTGACCCACCCAGCTAGGCTCCTTCTCTCACTGTGCTGCTGTGACAAGCTAAAGACCCGCTCCTGATCCTACACTTCCACCAGCATTCACATAGATAGGGATACACCTAGCTGCAGTTACATGCAGGTTCTCTGGCTAGACAGTAAAAAGGCTACAGCCAAAATAACCACCAGTTTCCTAGGGCTCTACTGTCCTGCCCTGGTCCAAATCCCAACCAGTATGAATTTATTATCCAGTTCGCCTCCCCTTCAATGTGGAGAGGAATATGCAACAGCCCCTCTGAGCTTAGATTCCCACACACTTCACTTAAAACTCACTGGTTTAGATTAAGCAAAAACAAGTTTATTAACTACAAAAGATAATTTTAAGTGATAGCAAACAGATCAAAGCAGATTACGTAGTAAATAAACAAAAATGCAAATTAAGTCTAAGATACTAGAAAGATAGGATATGAATTAGCAAATTCTCACCTTGGCTGAGGATAGAAGCAGGCTGCAGATTTTTAAGGGACAAGCTGCACTTGCTTTACAGCTTGGAATCCCCAGGTCTTTCATACACAGGCTAGAAATCCCTTTAGCCTGGGTCCAGCACTTCCCCCAGTTCAGTCTTTGTTCCTCAGGTGTTTCCAGGAGTCTTCTTGGGTGGGGAGTGAAGAACAACAGATGATGTCACTCCCTGGCTTACATAGCTTTAGCCTAAGGTGGGAACCCTTGATTTCAAAACCTGGTTCCCAGGCCGGTTTTGTGGAAAAATACTGGCATCCCAAGATGGAGTCCAGAATCATATAGCCTGGTCACATGTCCTTGTAGAGTCATAGCAGCCATTACTTACAGGCTGTCTGGAGTGTTCTCAGGAAGGCTCACCGTGTGGGAGTTAAGCTTCTCCTAAGGCCTATTGTTTTCCCTAATGGCTTGATCCCCCTGAATAGGCCCTTCCCAACCAGCTATCTAGACTGTAAGCATCATGTCTAGTGTAACTACAATTGAAGTACAGATACATAGTCAGTATTTATAACTTCAGATACAAAAATGATACATGCATACAAATAGGACAGTCTTATTCAGAAAATCATAACTTTTCCAATGACACCTCACATGATCCGTCTTGCATCATAAAATGCATCATAATTATGCTATAATCATATCATAATATCACTATGACAAATATGGATGCAGTGTCACAGGCACCTTAGTATGGCAACCACAAAACCCAGCATGTTACATGGGAAACCACCTAACCTAGCACAAAGCAGATGCCTAAGTCATTTCTTGTAAGAACAGCTGTGGTAAGTGCCTAACTCCACACAACGCAGCCAATGGTGAGGAGACCACCCTTATAACCTTGAACCCAGGGGTTAGGCACTCAATCTGAGAGACCCCAGTTCAATTCTCTCCTCTGCTTGATGACGAGAAGGGATTTGAACATGGGTTTCCAATCTTTCATGTGAGTGCCCTTACTTCAGGACTATGGGCTATTCTGATGTGAGAGTCTCTCCTGTTAAAGCCATTCCCCTTTGTAGAAATAATTAAATGTGATCTGAGACAGAGACAGAATGAGAGTGACACCCTCGTGCAGTGGTTAAGGTGGAGATGGGAAACCCTTTTTCAAATCCCTTATCCTCATCAGGTTATATGGGAGATCGTCTCCCCTTCCCAGGCCATTTTTGGGGGATCAGGCCCAGCAGGCAAGATAGGTGAAGTCTTAAGTCTAGAGAGATACATTAGGCACCTGGGGGACTTTAAGAGTGGAAATTTAGGCACCAACTTAGTTTGGGTGCCTACAAGGTTTAGGTGGCAGCTGAATAAAGGGATTTGGGGGATTACATTAGTGCCTAAATACCTCTGGGAATTTGGGTTACAAAGCCTGTCCACCATTCAAATCCCACTACATAGACTCTAAGCTGTATGTGGCGGTGGCCATCTTTTTGTTCTGTTTGTACAGTACCTAGCCCAATAGGGCCTTGATACACAATTGTGACTCATAAGTGCTGCTACAATACAGATAGGTAAATTGAACTGCATAGGCCCAGTCTTACAACAGTTAAAGCCAATGGCAATGGCACTTCTATCCACTCCTCTGGTTCAGGACCCAATCCTATGTAGTAAGGGCTGCTTACACACGTAAGACTTGCTGAATTTGGCTTAAAACGATTGCAAATCACTGATCTCTGTTTCAAGCTAATATGGCATCATATGGCTTTTACATGCTGCAGACTTTCCATTCAGAACATACAGTGCTGTTTTTCTGTCCATATCACTTTCAAATGTTTAACAGCAATTCTGTATAGCCAAAGAGAGCTAGAGCATGCAGGTCAATGAAATAGACAAAGCATTGTTTTCAGCATGCTGGTGAAGTGCATACAAATTTGTAGGGTTCATTACCTTCACAGCTCACAAATAATCAATTAGTCAGTTTCAGGAACTTCAGCTGTAGTTAATTTTAAATAATTATCTACAGACTGGAGACACCTTTGCAAAGTTTTACAGTATAGTTACTAAATTGTTTCTTGTTAGCTTGTGAAGAATGCTGATGAACTTTCTCCCCCCTCCCCAGCCCACAATACCTAACACCTCTCATCTCTAATGTTAACAACGCTCCTATTGAGGCCTGATCCTCTGCTGATACATTAATATCAATGGAACTACACTGATCTACACCAGCTGAAGCTCTGTCTCTGACTAGTTTGGTTTAAGGACTCTTTTCTGCTCATGTAATATTCCTTCCACTGTAATCCCACTCTATAAGAATCACTAACCAGGATTTAACAGCGGGAGTAACAGGAAAGAAAAAAATGTAATATTCTTATAAACATTATTTTAATACTAATAGCCTTATATGGGCTATATTTTATTAATTAAATGCATTTTTATTAAGTTTGATCCAGTAAGTATCCAATGATCTTAGGAAATGAATTTGATGTTTCATCCCAGATGACTTTCCCCACTTTTAATTAAAAGGATAGTTTTTCAGGGGGCTCGGTAGTAGTATCCATAGAGGCTTTGTCCCTGCAAAATGAAAATGTCTTCCTTAGTGGATCTCACTCCAGGATCAGGGCCAAAGTTTGTAAGTGTGTTGACTTGCATGATTAAATCCCCACATTTGTGCATGCAATTACGTGTTTTTTCAAGTCCTTACTTGATTCTCGAGTGTGCATAAACATGTTATACATATGTTTATACAGTACTGCAGATTTTTTTTATCTGTTTACTGTGTGTGACTTAAACTTTTTGAATGCCTGATGCAAAGGAGAGTCCCTTCTAAAATATAAATATGAAGAAATAAAAAAAAGTGGTTGCAATGCAAATTTTGCAGTTGCATTGAAAGACTACTTGGCCATACGTGCTCTAGTTATAGAAAACCCATAATGGTCTGGGATTTGCCAGTTTCAGAGTTTATCTTCCTCCTGGTGTTATACTGCCATAGATATAATCAGCAGATACAATTAGAGTGGTTTACAAGGGACAAGGACTGCAGGGAATTCTGTAGCCTGTATTATGTTGGCAATCAGACTAGATGATCACAATGGTCCTTTCTGGCCTGTAAATCTAGGACTCTATTAATTAAGTAGAATGACCAGATAGCAAGTGTGAAATATCGGGACAGGGTGAGAGGGGTAACAGGCACTTATATAAGACAAATATCAGGACAGTCCCTATCCAATTGAGACATCTGGTCACCCTATAACAGTGGTTCTCAAACTTTTTTACTGGTGACCCCTTTCACATAGCAAGCCTCTGAGTGCGACCCCCCTTATAAATTAAAACCACATTTTTATATATTTAATACCATTATAAATGCTGGAGGAAAAGCGGGCTTTGGGGTGGAGGCTGACAGCTCGCGACTCCCCATGTAATAACCTTGTGACCCCCTGAGGGGTCCCAACCCCCAGTTTGAGAACCCCTGCCCTATAATGAAGTGAGATCATTCTGCTGTCAAACAGATGCATTTGAAAAGCAGTAAGAAGTGACTTGACTATTTTCTTAGCCTTGGTCTACACTACGAGTTTAGGTGGATTTTACCCTGCACCCGTCCACACGACGAAGCCATTTCTGTCGACTTAAAGGGCTCTTAACATCGATTTCAGTACTCCTACCCGACGAGGGGATTAGCGCTGAAATCGACCTTGCTGGGTCGAATTTGGGGTAGTGTGGACGCAATTCGACGGTATTGGCCTCCGGGAGCTATCCCAGAGTGCTCCATTGTGACCGCTCTGGACATCACTCTCAACTCTGATGCACTTGCCAGGTAGACAGGAAAAGCCCCGCAAACTTTGAATTTCATTTCCTGTTTGCCCAGCGTGGAGATCTCATCAGCACGGGTGACCATGGAGTCCCAGAATCGCAAAAGAGCTCCAGCATGGACCAAACGGGAGGTACTAGATCTGATCGCTGTATGGGGAGACGGATCCATGCTATCCGAACTCCGTTCCAAAAGACGAAATGCCGGAATATTTGAAAAAATCTCAAAGGGCATGAAGGACAGAGGCCACAACAGAGACCCGCAGCAGTGCCGCGTGAAACTTAAGGAGCTGAGGCAAGCCTACCAAAAAACCAGGGAAGCAAACAGCTGCTCCGGGGCAGAGCCCCAGACATGCCGCTTCTATGATGAGCTGCATGCCATTCTAGGGGGTGCCCCTACAACTACTCCACCCCTGTGCTTTGACTCCGTCAATGGACTCTCATGCAACAGGGATGTGGATTTAGGGGAAGAGGAAGAGGAGGAGGACGTTGAAGTTAGCGCACAGCAAGGAAGCGGAGAAAACGTTTTCCCCGACAGTCAGGAACTGTTAATCACCCTGGACCCAGTACCCTCCCAACCCACCCAAGGCGGGCTCACGGACCTTGAAGGCAACGGAGGCACCTCTGGTGAGTGTACCTTTGTAAATATTGTACATGGTTTAAAAGCAAGCGTGTTTAATGGTTAATTTGCCCTGAAGACTTGGGATGCATTCACGGCCAGTACAGCTACTGGAAAAGTCTGTTAACGTGTATGGGGATGGGGCGGAAATCCTCCAGGGACATCTCAGTGAAGCTCTCGTGGATGTACTCCCAAAGCCTTTCCAAAAGGTTTCGGGGAGGGCAGTTTTATTCCATCCTCCATTACCACGCCAGGCCAGTAGCACGTAGTCTGGAATCATTGCATAACAAAGCATGGCAGCGTACGATCCCGGTGTTTGCTGGCATTTAAGCAACTTCCGTTCTTTATCTCTCTGTGTTATCCTCAGAAGAGTGATATCATTCATGGTCACCTGGTTGAAATAGGGGAAATTTATTAAGGGGACATTCAGATGTGGCCGTTCCTGCTGGGCTGTTTGCCTGTGGCTGAACAGAAATCATCCCCGCTGTGCGCCACATGGTGGGGGGAGAGGTGAAGCGATCATCCCAGGGAATAGGGTGGGGTGGAGGGCTTTAGTTGGGTTTGTGCTGCATGTTAACCCGAAAACCACAGCCCCTCCTTTTAAATGGCCAACCCATTTTAAATGGCCAACCCAATGGGCGCTTGGTATGGGACATGAGGGCGCTGCTGTTTGAAACCATTCCCACATGTTATGAATGTTAAAGAAGCCAAAAGACTGGCTTACCATGGCTGCCTGCAAGCTGAATTCTGTTGCCCGCCGGCCCTGCGTGTGTGATCTCTCACACCAAACCGGCAGGCCCTCAATATAAGCGTCAAAATGCAGCCTTGTAAAGAAAGCACACGTGCTATGTAATGTTAACAGCTTGGTTCACTGTGGAAGAGTGTACCCATTGTTCTCTAAAATGTCTCTTTTAAAATACTACTCTCCCTTTTCTTTTTCCTCCCGCAGCTGCAAATGTTTCAACGCTCACTGTATCGTCTCCATCCCAGAGGCTAGCGAAGATTAGAATGCAAAAAAAACGCACTCGCGATGACATGTTCACTGAGCTCATGCAGTCCTCCCACACTGAAAGAGCCCAGCAGAATGTGTGGAGGCAGACAATGTCAGAGTGCAGGAAAGCACAAAATGAATGCGAGGACAGGAGGGACGCGCGAGAGGAGATGTGGCATCAGTGTGATGAAAGGAGGCATGAAGCAATGCTCAGGCTACTCGAGGATCAATCTCATATTCTCCGGCGTATTGTTGAGCAGGACAGGCAGCAGGAGGAACAAAGACCGCCACTGCAGCCCCTGTGTGACCAACCACCCTCCTCCCCAAGTTCCATAGCCTCCTCACCCAGACACCCAAGAACGCGGTAGGGGGGCCTCCGGCCACCCAACCACTCCACCCCAGAGGACTGCCCAAGCAACAGAAAGCTGGCATTCAATAAGTTTTGAAGTGCAATGTGGCCTTGTCCTTCCCTCCTCCCCTCCTCCACTTCTCCACCCATTGCTTTCCCCCTCCCCCACCCGTCCTGGGCTACATTGGCAGTTATCCCCCCATTGTGTGACAAAGTAATAAAGAATGCATGAATTTTGAACAACAATGACTTTATTGCCTCTGCAAGTGGTGATCAAAGGGGGGGAGGGGTGGGCGGTTTATTTACAGGGAAGTAGAGTGAACCCAGGGGGCAGGTTTTTATCAAGGAGAAACAAACAGAACTTTTACACCGTAGCCCCCTGACCAGGCATGAAACTGGTTTTCAAAGCTTCTCTGATGCGCACCGCGCCCTCCTGTACTCTGCTAACCGCCCTAGTGTCTGGCTGCACGTAATCAGTAGCCAGGTGATTTGCCTCAACCTCCCACCCCGCCATAAACGTCTCCTCCTTACTCTCACAGATATTGTGGAGCACACAGCAAGCAGTAATAACGATGGGAATATTGGCTTCGCTGAGGTCTAACCAAGTCAGTAAACTGCACCAGCGTGCTTTTAAACGTCCAAAGGCACATTCTACCACCATTCTGCACTTGCTCAGCCGGTAGTTGAACAGCTCCTGACTACTGTCCAGGGTGCCCGTGTATGGCTTCATGAGCCATGGCATTAAGGGGTAGGCTGGGTCCCCAAGGATAACTATAGGCATTTCAACATCCCCAACGGTTATTTTCTGGTCTGGAAAGTAAGTCCCTTGCTCCAGCCGTTGACACAGACCAGAGTTCCTAAAGATGCGAGTGTCATGTACCTTTCCTGTCGATCCCACGTTGATGTTGGTGAAACGTCCCTTGTGATCCACCAGTGCTTGGAGCACCATTGAAAAGTACCCCTTTCGGTTTATGTACTCGCTGCCTTGG
This sequence comes from Platysternon megacephalum, assembly GCA_003942145.1. NCBI lineage: Eukaryota > Metazoa > Chordata > Testudines > Platysternidae > Platysternon > Platysternon megacephalum. Next base: position 381,500 of record QXTE01000181.1, read on the forward strand.
TGCTTCGGTCCCAAGATAGGGATATGCGTTCCGTCTACTGCCCCACCACAGGTAGGGAATCCCATTACAGCAAAGCCATCCACTATGACCTGCACATTTCCCAGAGTCACTACCCTTGATAGCAGCAGGTCAAAGATCGCTTTCGCTACTTGGATCACAGCAGCCCCCACAGTAGATTTGCCCACTCCAAATTGATTTCCGACTGACCGGTAACTGTCTGGCGTTGCAAGCTTCTAGAGGGCTATCACCACTCGCTTGTGAACTGTCAGGGCAGCTCTCATCTTGGTATTCTTGTGCTTCAGGACAGGGGAAAGCAAGCACAAAGTTCCATGAAAGTTCCCTTACGCATGCGAAAGTTTCGCAGCCACTGTGAATCATCCCAGACCTGCAACACTATGCGGTCCCACCAGTCTGTGCTTGTTTCCCGGGCCCAGAATCGGCGTTCCACGGCATGAGCCTGCCCCATTGTCACCAGGATGGACAAATTGCCGTGGCCCGTGCTTTTAGAGAAGTCTGTGTCCATGCCCTCATCACTCTCGTGACCGCGCTGCCATCGCCTGCCTTTGCAGGTTCTGGTGCTGCATATACTGCGGGATAATGCTCATGCTGTTTACAGTGCTCATAACTGCCGTGGCGATCTGAGCGGGCTCCATGCTTGCCGTGCTATGGCGTCTGCACGGAAAAAAGGCGCGAAACTATTCTCAGCTGTTGCTCTCAGTGAGGGAGGGGCGACTGACGACTTTAGCTATCCCACAGTTCCCGCAGTCTCCGTCCCCTATTTGAATTCTGGGTTGAGCTGCTCCCAATGCCTAATGGGTCAAAAACATTGTCGCGGGTGGTTCTGGGTACATGTCGTCAGGCCCCCCCATCCTCAGTGAAAGCAATGGCAAAAAATCGTTTCTCGCCTTTTTTCACTGTCACCGTATGTCTCCTGGGTGCTGCTGGCAGACGCAGTACTGCAGTGCTACACAGCAGCATCCCCTTGCCTTGCCTTGCGGACGGCAGACTGGTAGCCGTCATCGTCGTCCCATGGGTGCTCCTGGCTGGCCTTGGTGAGGTCGGTTGGGGGCGCCTGGGCAGACATGGGTGCGCCTGGCCGGCCTCGGTGAGGTCGGTCGGGGGCGCCTGGACAAAAATGGGAATGACTTCAGGTCATTCTCTTCTTTAAGTTTTATGTAATGGAGATTCAGTCCTGCCTGGAATATCATGCCAGCTGGAGGCTTCTGCCTCAGGCTGCGCTCCCAGTCGGCAGCACCGCGCGGTCGCACCTACCCCAGCCTACCCCTTGCTCCCATGGCTCATGAAGCCTGGACAGTAGTAAGGAGCAGTCCAACTATAGCAGGGGTCGGCAATCTCTGGCACGCGGCTCGCCAGGGTAAGCACCNTAGGCTGAGCAAGTGCAGAATGGTGGATCACTCTACTTCCCTGTAAGCCAACCGCCCTCCCCTCCCCACTTTGATCTCTGCTTGCAGAGGCAATAAAGTCAGTGTTGTTTCAAATTCATGCATTCTTTATTAATTCGTCACAAAAATGGGGGGATAACTGCCAAGGTAGCCCGGGAGGGGAGGAGGAGGGGGGAAGCAATGAGTGGGGTAGTTGTAGGGGCACCCCCTAGAATGGCATGCAGCTCATCATTTCTGTGGGATGTCTGGGGCTCTGACCTGGAGCGGCTGTTTGCCTCTCTGGTTCTTTAGTAGGCTTGCCTGATATTCCAGGCAGGACTGAATCTCCATTAGACAAAACTTAAAGAAGAGAATGACCTGGGGAGTCATTCCCATTTTTGTCCAGGCGCCCCCGACCGACCTCACCGAGGCCGGCCAGGAGCACTCATGTCTGCCCAAGTGCCCCCCGACCGACCTCAAAGAGGCCGGCCAGGAGCAACCAGGAGACAGCAGCAGACGGTACGGTATGACTGGTAACCGTCTTTGCCAACTTGCAAAGGCAAAGAGCTGCTGCTGTGTAGCACTGCAGTACCGCATCTGTCAGCAGCACCCAGGAGACGTACGGTGACAGTGAGCTGAGCGGGCTCCATGCTTGCCGTGGTATGTCGTCTGCACGGGTAACCCAGGAAAAAAGGCGATTTTTTGCCGTTGCTTTCACGGGGGGGGGCTGACGACATGTACCGAGAACCACCCGCGACAATGTTTTTGCCCCATCAGGCATTGGGAGCGCAACCCAGAATTCCAATGGGGGGCGGAGACTGCTGGAACTGTGGGATTGCTACCACAGTGCAACGCTCCGAAAGTTGACGCTAGCCTTGGTACTGTGGACGCACACCACCGACTTAATGCGCTTAGTGGGGACACACACAAATGACAGTATCAAATCGATTTCTAAAAAATCGACTTCTATTAAATCGAACTAATTTCATAGTGTAGACATACCCTTAGAGGAGCAGTGCTCCCCGGGCACTATGCAGCAGACATAGTAACCACAGAGTGGCTCTTTTCATACACAGATCAAATAACTCAGGAAGATGGGGTTCAGTTCCCACCCCTGTTATGGAATTCCTTGGAAGTCACTTAGTATCCTTGTGCCTCAGTTACCCATCTGTAAAATAGGGATGATATTTTTTTTTCCTCACCGGGATGTTGTGAATATGAATTCATTAATGTTTATGTGCTCAGGAACTACTGTGATAAGCCAGGTAAGCAGATATTTTCTGGAGTGTTTTTTTCCAAAATATCCTAAATATATAAAGTAGTAACAGCTGAAAGGGGTTAATGATTTAAATTCAATGATCAAATAATTAAGCTCTCATAAGTGAGTGCATACAGATTACATAGCTAATAGGATGCACTCGATATATTTTAAATAATTAATGGTTGATTAAATACCAAGCAGTCACTATTCTATGTCCTTAAATTCTAATTACCTAATGAAAGTTAATGATTATTTTTTAAACATGTATTAAGATTGAACAGCCCTGAAGTAGATACACAGCTGATACTTAGAGCACAAATCTCAGTAAATAGGTTTTGATAAATTAAATATTTTAAAATACAAACTAACTGTTTTATAAAGAAAAATACAATTTGTGAATCTTTGGGAATCTTAATTGAAAACCTTGCGAAGATAAGAATTAAACAATGAGGTACGGGCACTAGACACTCTTGAAAACTAGGCCAGACATAGTTTCAGATGGAAACAATTTTTTTTTCTCTTCAAGCAATAGGCTTAGAAAACAAAATTCTGGCAGAGCCTTAAACTATTTTTGTGGTAAATGTCATTATTATATTTTGATTGGGTAACAGTCATAAGGCGCTCACGACTAAATTTACACTATCTGGAGCTTCTTATCAAGTTCTATGCTTGGCATGTTCTGGACATTGTGAAGCTATATATTGAGGTCACTTGATCTGCTGGGTTCCCATTAATAGAGGTTGGGAAGCAGCAGTGGGAGTGGGGAGGGTCAAGGTTTGTAACAAGAGATCTATAGGGACTGCATCAAGGATTGGAGGATGATACGGTCCTATTTGGATCCCCATAGGTTACAGAAGAATCTGAACCAAACCTCCAAACCACTTTTAGTTTGCCCATCACTAGTTATTGCAATTACATTCTGACCGAACTTAACTGGAGGCCAAACAGTTGCTTCTGTGCATATATACGAGTAACACATAGGTACCTTAACCCTAATGCTGGGTGCCTTATCCATAGGTACCCTTACCCTATGGTGGGGAGCCCTACCCATGGGAACCCTAACCCTAGCCACAAGCGCCATACCTATAGGGACCCTAACCCTTAGGTGGGAAGTCCTACCCATAGGTACCCTAACCTTTAGGCTTGGAACCCTAGCCATAGTATGTCTAACCCTAGGGCTGGACCACCTACCCAAGGGAACCCTAACTTTAGTCCCAAATCCCCTAAGTATAGGAACCTTCAGATGCCAAATACCACCCAGAGGTACCCTAACCCTAGGGTGGGGAGCTCTACCCATAAGAACCCTAACCCTTGCCCAAGTCCGCTACCCATAGGAATGCTAACCCTAGGGCGGAGAGCCATACGTATAGGAAACATAACTCTAGCCCCAAGTTCCCTACCCATAGTACCCTAACCATAGTGCGGGGAGCCCTACCCAGAGGAACCCTAACCCTAGCCTGAAGTCCCCTACCCAGAGGAACCCTAGCCCCAAGTCCCCTATCCATAGGAACCCTAACCCTAAGGCTGGGAGACCTACCCATAGGAATCCTAACATTAGGGCAGGGAGCCCTACCCATAGGAACCCTATCCCTAGCCCCAAGTCCCCTACAGATAGGTACCCTAACCCTATGGTGGGTGAGCCCTACCTATGGCAACCCTAACCCTAGCCACAAGCACCATACCCATAGGTATCCTAACTATAAGACTGGAAGCCCTAGCCATTGGAACCCTAACCCTAGAACGGGGAGCCCTACCCAAGAGAACCCTAACCTTAGCCCCAAGTTGCCTTACTATAGGAACCCTAACCCTAGGATGGTGAATCCCACCCATAGTTACCCTAATCCTAGGATGGGAAGCTCTACCCATAGGTACCCTAACCCTAGCCCGAAGTCTGCTACCCATAGTAACTCTTACCCTAGGGCAGAGAGCCCTATGTATAGGAACCCTAACCGTAGACCCAAGTCACCTACCCATAGGTATCATAATCCTGTGGCAGGGATCCCTACCTGTAGGTACCCTAGTGTTAGGGTAGCTATGGGTAGGGCTCCCTGTGCTAACGTTAGGTTTCCTGTGGGTAGGGGATTTCTGGCTAGGGTTAAGGTTCCTGTGGTAAGGTTCCGCACCTTAGGGTTAGGGTTCCTATAGATAGGGCTTGCCGCCCTAGGTTAGGGGACTTGGGCTAGATTTAGGGTTCCTATGGGTAGAGCTCCCCGCCCTCGTGTCAGGGTTCCTATGGGTAGGGGGCTAGGGGCTAGGGTTAGGGTTCCTATGGGTAGGGCAAGAAAAAACAACAATCATAGACATCATCCTAATTCATTTCATATTGATGGAGGGAATAAAAAGGGGGTGAGGAATTGAAACTTTTGGTGAATTTTTTTTCCAGTTTTAATAGGCTATTTTTCATTTGACCACCTTTAACAGAGAGTTTAATACATTTCTTGTTAAAAAGAGGCCAGGAGCGGGATGCACTACTGCAAATCTGTCTGAGCATGATTAAAATGGGACAGAGGAGGAAAATGTTTCACCCTCCTATCCAATAAGTCAGATTTACCCCTGCTGGTTAAAATTTCTTTTGCTATTTTACGTAAATTCATGTATTTCTCTGTAGCTTTCTGGATAGAGTAGAGTTCCTAACAATTCCCAAAGGCTGGGTCCAGGAGGTGAGGTGTTCGGAGTGTATGCTTTTTGAGTTATGACACTTAATTAAAATGAACGAAAAGGTTTCTCCCCCCCCACTCTCTCGTTCATGCAGCTCTTTTGATTAGTGACTGGACATCTTTTGCGTGCATGCACACAAAAAAGGCAGGCATGTCATTGCAATGGAGATGAATGGCAAACGTTAGCATTAAAAGGAGCCCGTGACGAAGCCTGCTATTCTGTTACCTGGCTGTGATTGGAAATAGAGTTGAGAATTTTTAAAGAGTGAGTTGAAAGCCAAAACATGCCAGTGAAAATAAAATAGAGGGATCTGTGAGAAATATAGCAAGGGGAAAAAAAATCATTGTTATGGTTCCTTAGAGAGGCATGATATCGGGAGCCAGAAACTAGAATTCTAATCCTGATTCTAATTCTCACTGTGGACTTGGAGAAGTTGTTAAACCTTTCTGTGCCTGTTTCCCCATCTGTAGAACAAACCTATTAATGCTTCCAAACCACACATGAGTATTGTGAAAATTCAATATCGGTACACTGCTTTGAAGGTGAAATGTGCAAAATGAAAGCTAATTATCATCAGGGCAATTTATCTGCCTTACAAGGGAGAGACTTACCAGGAGTTAGATGTGGGGGTTTCTATTCCTGGCTGTGCCACTGCCTCGCTGGGTGACCTTGAGTGAGTCACTTCACTTGTCTGTGCCCCATTTGTAAACAATGAAGAATGATGCTTGTCAAGTGTGCTGACATGCTATGACATAGAGCATGCTATGAAAGTGCTAAGCATTACTAACAAAGCGACCAGAAAATAATAGTGACTAACACGTGACATAATGAAATTGCTGAATGGCTGGAGCTTCCCATGCCATATCACTGTCTGTTGGTGGCACCTCACTGCCTCTCTCTCTTTGTAATATAAGCACTAAGGTAATTCTCTTAAATTAAGGTTTATTCTACTATTGTTACTGGTTTCTGCAAAATATATTCTTGAGTCAAGGGAGAATTTACTACTAACATAGTAACGCTGGATTGGGACTAGAGGTGCAATTTTATGGTTTTATCCTGCCACTTGTCACTATGGTATGAGTGCTTTCCATGGAGTAAACCTCCATTGGGGATGTGGCAATATATTCTCATGTCTCTAAATGTAGTTTGTTTTTCCTTTATAGTGGGCACTGATTCTCTTTTGCCAACCGAAGTCCAGCTCAGGGACAGACAGCTATTTCCTTATTTTAATTAAAATGAAAGTCAAATGCAATTTTATTAGCTTCCGAATGCTTATATCATGGTGAGTTGCTTTGCAGAATTTCCAGTTATAAAATACCCTCACACTGTACAACTATATGTTGGAAAGGCTCTCATTATAAATAACGTTTGGTTGTCACCTCTGCACGTCAGTACAGAGCTGCCTTCCCCTCTTCACATCATCATTCATCTTGCTATAAAATGCAGCATTGTCTTAATGTTTAATTAAAAGCCATTTTTAGTAGTCGAGGTTCCTCTCCGTTTTGCCTATGATAGAAGAGATGTGTCTGAGCAGGCACTATGTATAATCTCCTGTGGCTGAAATCAACCCACATAAGGCTTTTCCCACTATCTAAGCCTTATGTTGCCTCTCTGTATAATATCTCACTCGTCCCAGATCAGCTTGTGTGGCTACTGTAGCTGGATTTAAATCCTCTGCATTGTGGGATGCAAATTGCCTGCAGGTGTTCTCATATTCCACTGCTCATTGTGTGTGTTGTGTTTTCCCCCGTCTGATGCCTGATCCACAGAGGATATGAATCTGCTACAGCACCCAGCTAGGGGACTTGTTCTTTAAGCTCAAGCTCTAGAGGCTCATGCCCTGAGCTCCAGAGGTCCAAGTTTCAATTCCTGGTGATAGCCGACGCGATAACGTCCTGTGTTGAAATACTAGTTGCAGCAGGGCTTTATTGTAGCAACACAGACAGCATAGGGATTGTTAGATGTGGGATTCTAACTGTATCACAATGCTCATGCAATTCCTTGCCTGGAGCCTGATTACTCGATTATAGGGTTGCCAACATTCTAATTGCACAGAATCGAACACCCTTGCCCTGCCCCTTCTCTGAGCCACCCCCCCACTCTATCCCCCCTCCCTGCGTCGCTCACTCACCCCCACCCTCACTCACTTTCACTGCGCTGGGGCAAGCAGTTGGGATGCAGCAGGGGGTGAGGGCTCCAGTTGCAGATGGGGTCTCTGGGGTGGGGCTAGAAATGAGGGGTTCAGGAAGAGGCTCCAGACTTGGGCAGGGGGTTGGGCTGTGGGAGGGGTGCGGGCTCCGGCTGGGGGCATGGGCTATGAGGTGGGGCTGGGCATGAGGGGTTTGGGATACAGGAGAGGTCTAAAGGCTGGGGCAGGGGGTTGGAGTGCAGGCTTCTGGAGGAGGTTAGGGTGCGGGAGGGGGTTCTGACCTGGGGCACGGGGTTTGGGTGTGAGAGGGGGTTCGGGCTCCAGCCGGGTGGCGCTTACCTCAGGCAGCTCCTGGTCTGTGGCGCAGTGGGGCTAGGGCAGGCTCCCTGCCTGACCTGGCTCCCTGCTACTGCCAGAAGTGGCTGGCATGGCTGGACCCAGGCAGAGGCATGGCCAGGCTGATCTGCATGGTGAGTGCTGCCTGTGCCCACAGGCACCATCCCCGCAGCTCCCATTGGCTGTGGTTCCCAGGCAATGGGAGCTGCGGCGCTGGCGCTCGGGGTGGGAGCAGCACGGGGAGCTTCCCTGATCACAGCTGCACCTAGGGGCTGCAGGGACATGCCAGCCACTTGCAGAAGCTGCGCGGAGCCAGGGTAGGCAGGGAGCCTGCCTTAGCCTTGCTGCACCGCCGACCAGACTTTTAACAGCCCAGTCAGCGGTGCTGACCAGAGCTGCTAGGGTCCCTTTTCGACTGGGTGTTCCGGTCGAAAACCAGATGCCTGGCAGCCCTACTCAATGATGGCATTAGACTGTGTAAAACTCAGCCTTCCTGTTTAGCGAGCTTAACCCTGAGCTCTGCTTCAGAACCACAGTAGCATGCTAACTCTTAGAGCATTCTGGACTGTTGTTGTTTGTTGGCTTTGTAGGAATAAAAACAGATTAGTGTTTCATAAAGTAACCATGCTCTGAAGCACAAATGGCACATTTAAAAAGCAACACCAGAATGGAATCTAATAGAACATGAACTTCAGTAGGGTGAATCAGTCAGTCTGTGTAATATGCAGCTCTATCAGAGCATCTAAAAATGTTCTGCTTATCCTAAACTCTTGCAGTCACTTCCTTTAAAATAATTAGATTCCATGCAAACTTAAGTAAGAAAACTGGTATCCACTCTCCAGGATTCTCAAAAATGTGCTGCACAGAATTGGCTAAATGTACCTACCTGTGATGGGGTGGACTCCCCACACTAGTCCTGCAAGAGCTGAATTAAGCCAGCTGGGCCCAATCAGGTAATTAGGCTGGAGGCAGCTAATTAAGGTCAGGCTCACCAGTGCAGGAACAGGCAGGGCAGAGAGTTGGCTGCTGAGATGGGGGCTGTTGTTGAAAAGGCTGCAGCTACTTCCTGGGTGGAGGGATTTGGAAAGCTGGCAAACCCAGAGAGCGGGGAAGCCAGATAAGTAGGAAGAAGCTCAGGGAAGTAGCACTAAGGGATAGGACCATGCAGAGGCCTTGGCTGCTTGTTATAGGGACCCATGGCAGTGTACAGGGTATGCCTGGTTCACCTACCAGACACCGGGAAGCGACAACAGCATTGGAGACACCAGGCAGACAGTGGGTCTAGAAGGACTTTGATTTCCCCGGAAGGGCAGGACCTTAGTGACCTGGTTGGAGGGCTAAGCTGCAAACAGGAGACTGCAGTCCCTGCAGTGAAAGGGGCCGTAGGGTGAGACAGCACAGGGGAAGACCCTGCCGGAGTGGGGAGTGCAGTGCCTGGCAAAGCTAATTCCCAGGATGGTGAGCAGGAGGCACTGTTAGTGGTGAGTAAATCCCGTGACAGTATCATGTTGGTGTTTTTAATAAATTATTTCTCCCTTTAGGTTCCAGCTTCTGCTACTCCATTTTTTTTATTGAAAATTGTAACAGTCTTGGGGTTCATTAAATAACAAACCAGTGAAAGAGAAAGGAATAAAATTTTAATAGGCATGCAATGTTCCCAACCCCTACCTTCAGGGCACATTTCCAAATGGCTATGTTCATAATATGGTCCCTTATGAGGGAGGGTCTCTAAATTATAATCTTTTACAACCGTATCTCTACAAAAAATATACTGTACAAGCTCAGGATATAGACAGGACTGGGACTGTACTGCAGTATCTAGCCGAAGGAAACGGGTGGTTGTGCAGGAGAACACACATCTTTTATCATTTTAACAAGGGAAATAAAAGGAAGGTGGAGGTGGGGGGGGGGGGGGCAGAAGGGGGAAGTGGAGGATTGGCCACCTTTCTTTTGTTGAAAAAATTAGTCTCCGTTTGCAAACTTGATCTACTGTGAAGGCCATTTCCTCAACAAGAGTGCTAAGGGTTTTTCTGAATTATGTCTACGTTAGTTATTTCCACGCTATTGATGACTGTAGTAACTTGGACGTAGAAAAGCAAAACAGAGCCACTGATGAATTGTGAAAAAGGTCAGCAATAATGAGTTAAGAAAATGTATTCACAGCCATTCCACTAGGCCTTGTATTTATCTAACAGGGTTTTTAAATATCCGATTATTTGGAGGCCTTTTGTTAGTTATTGTCTTTTGGCACTCTTTCCATTCACTTCCACCAGGATGCATATTGGCTCTTTTTACTGGTTGAGTTGTATTCTATTCTACAGGATGAATCCTAGTGCTCTTATTCAGGCAAAAACTCACACTGAAGCAAATCTGCCTTTCAAAAAGTGGGGAGCCCAAGACTTAATGAGTCTAAACTAAAACCTAATTCAAGTCATTATCTGGTCTCCATGGCACCATAGTTAGCTGCACGGAAGCAGATGTAAACATTTATCCATGGGCTGGGAAGGACCTGCTGGAGGTGGAGTCAACTCCCCAGCAACAGCCAGGAGCAGGGAAAAGTCCACCTGACCCTCCCCTCTAGACCTACAATGCCTCAAATGCCAGAGATGATGATAGGCTGCTGTTCATAATTGGAGCCTTGTGCATTTTCAGTCTGCTTCCTTGGTCATTTACCCTGACCACCTCTCTCTTCCTCACAATCTCTCTGCTGGTAGTTTTTCTAGTCATCCTTTTCTCCTCCCCTCCCCCCCCAGCTGTTTTACCTCTTTACTCATCCCATCTACCATTTCCCATCCTTGTAATAAAGGAATGGTCCTCATTGCCAACTTGGTCACTTTGTATGCTGCACCCCTTTGCTTCCATGTTGTATCCCTTTGTGTTCCGTCCTTTTACACTATGAGCACTTCAGGACAGGAACTGTCATTGAGACTGTTTGTACAGTGCCCAGGCACAGAGAAGTACCAATCCTGATTGAGACCTTTGGATGGGGCTGTCATAAATAATGACAAAGGAATGTTTTATGAACGGCACAGGGTAAGGAATAAGAATGCCATACATGTAACATCCCTGATCCAAAGAGCTTACATTCTAAGGCCCTGATCCAGAGCCTATTAAAGTCAATGAAAAAGTCACACTGACTTCAATGGAATTTGCATCTGGCCCTGAAGGGCCAATGTGGGACAAGGTGTAGAGTGTGTGTGTGTGTGTTTATATATATNCTCAAAGCCCATCACTCAATGGAACAGGCATGGTGTGCACTGCGAAGCTTAAAAGCATTGCATAGACCGTGTCCTACCATTAGGAATTAGCAGCAAGAGTCAATGAGTCATAAATCTTTTATTCATGTAAAAAGTATCCCCAGTAATCAAAAATGGTCAAGGAAAGTATTGTAGCCTGTAAAGAAAATTACTTCAACTCTTTGAGAAAAGGCTAGTGAATATTTAAGATGCAAATACAAAAATCAAGTGACATTTAAGAAATGTAATTTACTCTCCTTTCTCATAACTTGTAGGTTCCTTAGAAGAGCTAATACTTTAGTCATAAATTATGAATCACATTGCTTCACCTCCATCATGCAGTATGTCCACATGCACCAGCTGCCCACTGATAACTAGCCAAATAGCAGGGGCAGCCATAAAATGTTTTATGGAGAGCATTGAGAAAATACAAAGTGTCTACCCAAACTACATCTATTTATTTTCTCTACTCTTAGAGCCATGATCCAGAAGACTGATAATAATCCAGGAATTAATTTGTACCTTTTACACAATGCTAACTTACTTTCTTCCAGCTTGTCAAACAGCTTTTGGATGTATTGTGTTTGTTGTATGCCTCACTAGTTTCTTTCCAACTAGGAGACTGCATATTTATTTTTACTTTCCACCTTTGTGCATTGAATTTGACTTAGTGAAGCATATTTGATGGTGGATTTTAGCATACCAGGAGTGCAAATCTCAGCGATAATTTGGAATCGAGAGTTTTTCTACCATTGGCTTCACCCCCTAAGTGGCATAAAACTGCCAGTCAAAGAAATTCAGGAGTTTTCCACTCTATCACAGATAAACCAAATTTCACAGTATATAAATATCTGAGCTGTAAAATCAGAGCTCCAGAAACTCAGGAGGCTGCATATTTACTAAGTTGAGTCCTAAATTTCAAATGTCTAGACAATTTCTGAATTATGAATTTGAGGAGAGTTGGTTTCTCATGTTTGGACCAATTATTATACTGACATTGATTTAGGGGACGTATAGAACCGACAAATTAATGCAGTAGTTAAATTAGAATATATCACTCAGTATTGCATATACAATTATTAATTTTTGATGTAAAGACATATCCAGTCCCTAGGACATTTTACATGCTACCTGCTCTTAGTTTAATTAATATTGCTTCATAATTCAAATGAGTTCGTCTTGATATACCCAGGAATGAGAGAGAGAGAGACGGTATCAGTGATAAATGACATTGGGACTTATCTGAAGAATTTAGGCTTTCACTGAAACAAATTTCAAACACAAATTGTTGCAAAGGTAACCTGAGTTTGAAAATCTCCCCCATTGTTTCTTTTTGGTTAACTTAGGTGTAATCTGTTGGAGATGTTTGCTTGTAACTGGTCATTTAAAAAAAACCCTGATGTGCGCTCATGTGCACATGCTGAGTTAGGTTACATTGTAGGTGCTAAAGCTGAAAACCTGACCCATTGGCTTTAAAAGGAGTGAACTTGATCCTTCACCTGTATTGGTGTTGTCTCTGAAGCCTATTGATGACCACTTAAATGTCAATTCTGATAGTTTTGGCAGAAACCTCCAGTTACTCTGGAATTATTTACAGATCTTGAGTGGGATATTACTGTAAACCCTCCCTAACCTGATTCCTGGACCTTCCCAGTGTCCAGTTATAACAGTGCATATAAAGTATAATTTTCCTTCATAAAGAATTTATATCTCCAACAACACAGCACTCCCTACCAAAATGTTAGAGCACTTCTTCAGTAGTGACTCATGGAAAAATGCCTTCTACTGAATCTCCAGCATTCCTTCCTAGACCACTGAGGGGTCCCATTTAAAAAAAATTCTGCTTAGGTCTTAAGCTCATGATATAGTGAAGTATGGATGCTTAAACTAAAGATTGTCAAATTTTAAAGCTTTCCATGTCCTTTGGTTTTTCTCTTATCTGAATTTCAGAGATGTTGATTCTTTTGTTCTAACTGAATGTTTTTAATAGGTAAACTAATGTCTAGTATTAGGATGTTTCTGTTGTCTTTTAACTCATGAATGCTTATCTGATTCCAAAACTGTGAAATTCCATGAGAACCTACTTGAACTCTTTATGAAAAAATCACTTTTCTCTATTAGTTACAAATCTCTGTGCATGCAGCCATGCATAGGAACTAGAGCTGGGTGACATTTTTGGTCAAATACTTTATTTTTTCACTGAAAAATGCAGATTTGGGTTGACTGAAGCAATTTACAAATTTGGCTTGAATTAACTGAATAGTTTCAGTCCCCCAACTGTCCCTACCCAAAATATAGAAACGTTTTATTTCAACATTTTTGAAATGAATGTTTTTTGTTTTGTTTTTAAATTTAGAATGCCTTTCTGCTTTGAACTTTACTTCAGTTTTATTCAAAAAAAGCAGTGGGTCAAATGATCCTGGCTCTATCAATATCAATGGGAATTTTGAGATGGAATGTTACACAATTCGCTGGATTCCCATTCTCTGCTGCTTTCACCTGGTAATGGTCTCAACTCATGAGGCAGAAACTCCCCACAGAATACATAAGTCTTGACTCTCCAATGCCTTGCACCTCTGCAAATTACTACTTTTTCTTTTTATTTGGAAGCACTTTATGCTCACATTGCACCATTGAAAATATCTTTTTGAATCAAATAGTATCGCTTCATGCCCCCTCTGCACTCATTTTGCACAGATCTGAGTGACTACACAACGTACAAGGCGTGGAGAATCAGGGCCCAATATACATTACTGGATAGGACTGAGAACTTGACTGCAACATCTGGGATCACCATGTAGCACACACTTCTTTATGGTTTTGCTGCTGTTTGTCTTTAAGCAGGCAAACATGATAAGGGAACTGCTGTCCTGCATAGTTCTGATGGTAGACAGTTCCTTTAATCCCCCTTTCTCCATGCCACTCACAAAATTCAGAAGGCTGATTGCAGGTGCTAGACTATAGCACAGGGGCTAGTATCCCTATCATTTTGAAAATACTTTCATGGGTGAAGATGTCAGATTTTGCATGATCATTTTTCAGCTACGCTAAAAGGCACAGCACATTGTCACCATATTAACTAATAGCTAGTGTTCCCCAGCCCATCGTTTAACAGGTGCTAACACTTTCAATGCTAAACCAAGTACACCTCTACCCTGCTATAACACGAATTTGGATATAACGCGGTAAAGCAGTGCTCTGGGGGGGGAGAGCTGCGCACTCCGGTGGATCAAAGCAAGTTCAATATAACGTGGTTTCACCTATAACGCGGTAAGATTTTTTTTTTTTTTTTTTTGGCTCCCGAGGACAGCGTTATATCTGGGTAGAGGTGTATCACACTTCAGAGTTTCATTTTTTGTCCTCTTTGTCTCGCTGAGTCAATAGCACAACCCCTTCTTTGTCCTCTGCTCTCACCTCTGGACAGACTTACTTCGCTGTGCCACCTACAAGAAAACAGAAATGACTGCGGCAAAAATAAACCAAAACCCCACTTTATTTTTAATTAATCATAACAATCTAGCGGTGTGCACACAGCTGTCCGACGTAGCCACATGAACTTGTGACCTTCATTCTACCTCCTGTTGTGAGTATGACAGACTTGGTCACAGCTTCTATTAAATTAGATTGTAAACTCTTTGGGCCAGAAACTTCCTATGTGTTTGTCGAATGCTCAGTGCAATGGTATCCTGGTCACAAGTACCACCGTGTACGTCCTACTGCAGTACACAAAATGAATAATTATTAGTAAACGCTAGTTTCATTAACTTTTTAATTGAAGGACTACTTCCAAAGACGGGTCTCTCTAAGCTAATTTTCCCCAGCTAATCCAAAGGTTGTTGCACTTGTCTTATTTTGCACACGTATGATGTAGAAAAAACACTAAATTCTTGGGTTTTTTTATGCCAATTACGAGAGGAACAGATGCAATATTAGTCACTAGTACCACTCCTCCCCAAACTCATCCGAATACATTAACTTAAAGACTTTGGCTGCAAGGTCATCTGAGGCCATCTGAAATCAGGGCATATGACCCTTAGCTGGGCAATAGTTACTTAAACAAGAAAGATGGCGTTACTATACAAAATACTTCATTTCTGGTGCGCTTGAATGCCACGTTACATTTCTGGATAGCCGAGAAATTAATAACGACACAGTCCCCTGGCAACAGAGGAGTTTGCCCATAGGAATTGTTTGCCCCCCCTGAAAAGGGAACCAATAAAAACAATGAAGAAATAGAGCCCATGATCACTTTAAAATGCTTCAGAAATTCCCTTTAGGCTAATGGACATTCTGTACACTATATTGCCATACATTGTTTCTCTGTAAATTGACTCAGTTGCTGTGTGTGTACAGATGAAGGAAGATCCCTGCTTCGTTCTGCATGATGCCCAGAGGTGGATATTAAAATAAGGTAGCCCTACCTTATTCAATGCACACGTGAATTGGTCTTGTAGGATGAGGCAAGAGAAATAATTGGAGTTCCATGGTTCTTCTTTCTCCTCAATATTATCACTTTTGCACTATTCTCCTAATCCAGGTGTGGAGTAGGTTTCCTGTGAGTAGGTTTCCTAATGGCAAAACTTACTAGCATGGTGATTTACATCAGGGAGCCAATGTAATCATTGCCTTTGCATAAAATACCATGATGTCAGAGATATGGCATGTATTTAAGAACTTGAGAGAGCCCTGCAGTAGGTGTTCAACACCTAATCAGCAAATTGTATTGTGCCATCCTCTTCTTAATGTTAATGCAGATATGACTAGGGATTTTCACTTTCCTAGTGGCTGTTATAAACTGCAGTAATTTAATATTTCTTTTGTTGTTGTTGTTTACTTCACATGGAGTCAACTTCTGCCAGGTTTCTTAGTTGTAACAGCTTCCGCTAAAGGAAGAAAGACAAATATTTACTGCTGATGTGATTGTAGGTTAAAACTGAATGTATGATGTTAAGGAGAAAGGAATGCAGTGTGTCATCATTCATTTCAATAATAAAATGTCATTCTCCGTGACCAGCATCATTATTGGCTATATCTAATTTGACAGATTGAGGGATTAAAAAAAACACACAGAATGATGATTCTTCTTTCTAAATCTTTTGATTAATTTGACTTTGCAATTTGAAACTTTGCTGTTCATACCTGGCAGGCATGCCAGAGCATCAGAACATAGTTTTGGTAACTTTAGAATCTAAGGATCAGCTTCTGAGCTAAATTACCACTGTCCTATATCTGAGTAATGCCACTGACTTCAACATAGGGCGGGAGGGGAAACTGAGATGTGTGGGTCCTTGTCAGATCACTTCACCTAAATCAGTGGCAGAGCTGGGAATAGATCCTAGGTCTTCTGACATCCTAACCACTAGACCACACTATCTCCCCCAAATCTTCTCATGTTTAACATCAAGTATGTGTAGCCAACTCACTCATAACCTAGATGATCAGTTACAAGACTGACTTAATATCCACATAAGATACTTTGCCATTTTTTCCCACTTGTGGGATCTGTAGAATATCAAATAGTGGGAGTGGTTTGTGAATAATTTATACAGCCAATATAAGGAAAACGTTGCCAAATTTAGATGTAACCTCCTCTAATATTCTGGATTCAGTACTCTGTGACTTTAGTGTTTTACAATAATAGGTATTGATGACAACACTCTGTATCTTCTCTTTGCAGCTATTCAATGTTCTACATTGCATCTTGGGATGTCTGTTTTTCATTCAGCACATGGCATTTATACTGTGTGAGAGAATCTGATTTTTGCCTATGCCCCATTCACTTAGAAATACATGACACCTGCTCAAAATTATGCCCTTCTCTCAATGAATTGGGCAGCATGGGAATCTGAGTAACAAAGAAAAAAATCACTGAAATGACACAATGGTGACACTTTATTTCAAAGGGTGCATGGCCTGAGCAGTGTTTCAGTAATGCTGTCCCACCAACTTCAGTTTCTGAATAAAATGTCTAAATAGTCATTCAGGTGTGTTATGAAAATTAAAGAGAGCCTTTATTTTTATACAGTACCTTTTTTATATAATTAGCCTGAATTTCTGATTTTCCGGAATAGATACATTCCATGCGCTAAATCACGGTCTTACTGAATTCCATGACACAACTCTGCTTGACTTCACTAGGGCCACATATAATTAACATACCAATAGTTGATTCCATAAAATTATTCAGTTTTTTTCTGTTACCCCAAAAGTAATTAAAAATCCCTTGTTTTTAAGCATTATTGGTTTAATATTTCCCAGAAGTCTTAAAGTAAACTTTGTCTTGAAAAACCTTATGTTCTGCTCTCCCCCTCTTACATATTGTTAGTTACCACAGTATTCCATCGCAGTGGAACAGGTGCATAAAAACAGTAATGTGTAACAGGTCTCTGCTGTTAGTAACCTAGTCATGCTGTAGAGGAAGAAGGGTCTGTGTTTAGAGACAGGCACTTGTGTCCTGTGAAGCTTAGCTGAAACCTTTACCTCTACAAGAAGCTGACTGGTCTGTGCTGTTCTGAGACCAGGCTTTACCATCATATACATGAATAAATGGAAAAAGTCTCTCAAAGATTAAGTCTAAACATGTACTGCAGTTGAAATATTGTCTACTCTTACCCCTGCTAAAATGACAGGAGCACAACAGAGAGCAATTTTAAACATACAGCACCCAGGAAAATATGAATATTGAAGTCTTTAGTGTGATTTAATGAGGGCTGTATTTGGACGGGGATCTATTTTCACTAGACAATGCTTTCTTACGTGAATAAGTCACTGTTCTGTAGAATGCTAGCCTGGTTGTGAGAGATGCTGAGCACCCTCAGCTCCCCTTGAAGTCAATGGTGGTTGAAGGTTCACAGTTCCTCCTAGGTGCGTTCAGCAATGAGCAGGCTACTTTGACTTAAATAGAGAGAGAGAAAAGAGTGCTGCTCAGATTTTTGAGGACTCTATTGTTTGTTGATTTTTTTTTTTTTTTTTTGTCGCATAGTCTGTAGAAAGAAGGAACTGATTAATTAGTTCAGGAAAACTCACCATTTCCCTTCAGATAAACACTAACCTTTGCAAACTTGTAACAAAATGATCCTCTGTTTACTTAAAACCCATTTATTTATGTTTTGTTTAGTAGTTATTTAGAGTTTGGGCAAGTCACATCACCTCTCTATGCCTTTGTTTCCCCATTTGTAAAATACAGATAGTGATACTGATCGATAAAGTGCTTTGAGATCGATGGTTGACAAGGGCTATCTGAGAGCCAGAGGGGAGTGGGGTTTATTTACAAGTGGACACTTGAACTAAAATTGTTGAGACCTGCAAGAAAAGCTGTTCTGATGAGAATTTCAGGCCCAGTTTCTGCAAACCTAAGAGTTTTCAATGGTGCAGATAAACTTGCAGGCTTATCTAAATAGAAACTAAAACTTCCTAACCCTTTGGAGGCTTTCCCATTATTACCAGGAAGATCCAATCTTTGAGAGAGAATGAAATCTTTCAACATAAGGAGGGAATTATCATTTCACTTCTAAAAAACTAGGTGGCTGATTCCTCAAAACAGTTGTGATGCCTTTTAGACCACTTATTGAGATGTTCTGCTATGTTCTATTGACAGTGGGGGCGGGGACAAGCAGATTTGCTTCTTTTTGAAGATGGTGGAAATTGTAGGGTAAGGAATGGTGTCCCTAGACTCTTTGTCAGAGGGTGGAGATGGATGGCAGGAGAGAGATCACTTGATCATTACCTGTCAGGTTCACTGCCTCTGGGGCACCTGGCATTGGCCACTGTCGGTAGACAGGATACTGGGCTAGATGGACCTTTGGTCTGACCCAGTACGGCCGTTCTTGTGTAGCATTGCCTTAGTCCAGGGGTCGGCAACCTCTGGCACGCGGCTCGTCAGGGTAAGCACCCTGGCGGGCTGGGCCAGTTTGTTTACCTGCCGCATCGGCAGGTAAACAAACTGGCCCGGCCCGCCAGGGTGCTTACCCTGGCGAGCCGCGTGCCAGAGGTTGCCGACCCCTGCCTTAGTCACACTAGCCCCACCAAATTTCAGTTTGCAAAGTAAGACACCAACCATGCTGTTTCTTCAATAGAAGAGGTAAACTGAACTGACAGCAGAGCTCTGAATTACCACAATGAAGGACATTTTGGGAGTGAGCAAATCCTGCTGCCAGACGTGTACAAACCTGTGCATATTAGCACTATCTTAGAGCCTGATCCAGTATTCACTGAACTTTGTGCTAAATAATCTGACTTCAATGGGCTTTGAGCTGGGCCCTTATTACTGGCCCCTTCCCAGTAGTTTCTCTGAGAATGCGTGAACCTGTACTGACTTAAAGAAGGTTTTATTCTAGAGTCCCTCTGAGGCCTAAAAGATGACGCACATGGAGCATGCGGTAAGGTGCCCGATCTGGTAATTTTCAGAGCACATGACGCACCTGAGTTCTGTTTTCTGCTCTCCCACTCACTTGCTCTGTAACTTGGGGCAAGTGCCTACCTTTTCTGTCTCTCCTTTTATCCATTTGCTAAATAATTAACCATGACACTGAGATGCTGTAATACTTAGTGTTTGCGGCAACATCTTCACTACCCGCTGGATCGGCGGGTAGTGATCGATTTATCGTGTCTCGTCTAGACGCGATAAATCGATCCCCGAACACGCTCCCCGTCGACTCCGGAACTCTACCAGGGCGAGAGGCAGAAGCGGAGTCGACGAGGGAGCCGCGGCCGTCAATCCCGTGCCGTGACGACGCGAGGGAAGTTGATCTAAGATACGTCGACTTCAGCTACGCTATTCTCTTGGCTGAAGTTGCATATCTTAGATCGATTTTCCCCCCCTTCCCCTCCCCCCAGTGTAGACCAGCCCTGCAAGACTCTCAGATGAGAGGTATTCTATAATGAGGGCTGGCTGGAAAATGAGAATTCCATTTCACAAAAGTTTTTTGAAGTTTCAACATTTGTTTCCATTCTGATGTGGAACAGAACGAAGATTTTCGTGAGAGTGAGACACCCCCCCCCACCTCGGAATACCAATAGCTCGTTGGGCAGCTAGCTCACCTGGGATGTTGGAGACACAGATTTAAATCCCTGCTTTGCCTGATTTGGAGTAGGTACTTAATCTGGGCCTGCTGTATCACAGGAGAGTACCCTATCTGCTGGGCTATTAGTTTCCATTTGGAAACTCTCATCATCCAGAGTTTTATTTGAGAGACCACATTGACCCCCAGTGCAACGAAGCACAAAAGAACATGTTTAACTTTAAGTCAATGACTGCAGTGAAATCACTCACATAAGCATGTGCTCTAATGGTTACTGCTGCATCAGGACCTTATTTCTGTTTTCGTCAAATGCAGTGTCTTGGAGACTATAGTGTGAAAACCGGGCAAATATTGACAGTGAAACAGTTAAAATGGGAAAAGGAATAGCTTTTTTTTTTTTTTTTTTTTTTAATCAAATGAACCTTCAAAATGATAGCGTTTTTATGTGAAGACCAGATTAGGAATAAATGCATAAGCTAAAGAACCATTTTGTGCATCACAAAGTGAATTACCATATTGTGTTGTCAGCTTGAAAGAATCAATTTGGGGTATGACTGGATATGTTTTCTTTTAAACAGGCATGGTACATGTTAAAGAAATAATTACAATATCTTTTTTTAATATGAATCAACATTATGTGCTGCTCAGGTTCATCTGTAGGATAAATAGGAAATCAAACACCCAACAAGTTTGTTACATCTCTACTGAAAGTCTGGAGGCTTAATTTATTCAACAAGCTGAATTAATTCTCCTATTAAATAGAAGCTTTTAAAAATGTGTATTTAAAAAAAGCGATTAATTTTTTTTACACTGATTGTTCTGTGAACCATTCCTAATGAGTTGTAGTTCATTCCGGCAAGCTTTCCGTTGGTCTTGCCTGGATTGCTTCAGTTTTAAGCATTTCAAATTTTGCTGCCTGTGAAGAGTTTGATTTTTATTGGAGTCTTCCCAGAATACATTTCACAAGAGGTTAGAAGAAGCAGAACATGCTGTTCTGTTTTTTTTTTGTTTTTTTTTTAAATATTGTGCTTATTGAGTTAAAAGTAATATTATTTCAGCTTTTTCCACTGATATCCTTCATGGTTGTATGCTATGATATGCCAGCTGTCTAGAAATTCAATGTCTTACACCTATTTGAAACTGTATTTTTCCTGACACACTCTCGGGCAATGTCTTTGACTAAATCTCACTCACCAACCTCCTGTGAGTTAGAGATGTTGCAGTCAACTGGGCTTTCTGAAGTCTGTAGCTATATTGGCAAAGCCTTCTACTGTAGATGCAGCTTACACCAGCAAAAGAATGGTTTTCCCAGTATAGTTCCACAAACAAAATAAGCCATACTGGCAAAAGTATATTCTGCAAGTACAGCTGCATCTATGCTAGGGTTTTTGCTGGTATAGAAATTTTGGTTTTTAAAAATCATACCCCTAAATGACATTACTGTACCAGAAAAAGTTTCTAGCGTAGACCTGGCCTGAATAAGACTTAAGGCCTTGTCTACATTCATAAATGGATACAGTTACATTAACTAACTATATTGGTACAGTTAAAGCATTATACCACCTACTATGGCCACAGTGTACTGGTGTAGCTATTCTCATAAAGGAAGGGGAAGAACTATACTACTATAACGGTATCAACACTAGGACTTGTGCTGGGATACCCGTATCCATTAAAAAAAATTCACCCCAAACTGACACAAGTCTACTTTCAAGTGTAGACCAAGTCTAACAGAATTCAGCCCGTTGGCAGAATACACACAAGATCAAATGATTTATATGGGTCATAATTACACCTTAGAGTTCTGCTCTGCAGCTGATAGCATGCAGGTGGATTTTCACACCTGCATGCTAAGTCCTATGGCAGTTTAAGGAGGCCGAGTGTTGGTGCAGCAGTCTATACAGGTCTGTCGCATCTTAGGCGGATTTAACATGCGCGATTTCAGCTTTACGCGGTCGGCAAAAACAAAAAAACAAACAGAGAAAAATAACAATTTAAATACTGTTTCTGTAGGGCGGGCGATTCCGCCCACCATTACACTCAATGTAATTTTGACTATACGCAATTTTGGCTTTAGGCGCTGACTGCAGAACGTAACCCCAGCGTAAGATGAGACAGACCTGTATCCTACCAATTGCAGGATCTTAGCTGACAATTATGTTTTACAACAGTCAGAGTAAATGGTTTTTTGGTAAGGTTTTTGATATTTTCTATATCTTTGAAAATTTTGTAAAAATTTGACAATATAAAAAAGGGTTAATTACAAATGAATCGAAACAAAACATCATGGATAATCTTTGTGAAAATATCGGATTATAGTGTGTGACCAGCTGTAGTTGATAGCAGCTACAGGTGTTAGAACCTCTAACAACTGGGCCATAACTACATATGTCTGCCATTTTGGCACATGACCTCCCATTAATATTTTGCTGGTATCACTGGAGTTTTCCGAACTACTATGCCATCCAGATGGCAATTTCACCCCACAGGGCTGGTGTGCCCTGATGTGATTTAATAGGCCATCTGTGATGCAAGGTTGGATTTCTTCTGAATTGCATTTGCCTACTTACTACTTTTGCATAATGCAGTTTCCACCTACCTCATCGAACTTAGCCTAAAGACGGATTTCCTCCCCAGTGACCAGATTCAGAAGTTTGATGTAAGGTAGGGTATTAATTGGGCCTAGTCCAGTGCCTTTCTAGGCCAGGGGCTTCAGCTCAGGCTGATTTTTATACCCTGTTCGATCCCAAATGATGTCAGCAGAGTTGCCTTCAGGTTATAAATCAACCCCGGTTCTGGTGTGTGTGTCGGGGAGAAATCTGTGTTTTTTACCTTGCCTTAGTAAGTTTGCTTCATCCCCTGCCTTTATCAACTATAGCCAAGCTTGCAATTCCCTCGGGCTCTTTTGTGAAGCTTTAACTCTTTGCTTGCTTCAAAGGGCACTGACCTCTGGTGACTAATAAACTTCCATTAATCAGTGCTGTAGTAGCTGGTCTCCTGTCCCATGGCACAATGCATAATGGGTTAGCTTTGCAGGATGTGGATGCAACTGAATTCCTTAATTGGCTTGGTTACTTCGATTGCATTTTCTTTACTCCACTTACGCACGCTGCAGGTCAAAGCACCTATCTACTTGGATTCTGGGATTTTCAGATGTAGGCTGATTTAATGAGTGTGCGGACAGCTATCCAAACATCAGCTGATTTCTCACCTAAATGAGGAAAAAAGCTACAGTATTTGAGGAGGAAGAAAGGGGATTTGAAGAAAGCAGATGTTCTGCTTTTTATTACTTTCTTCTTAAGTATTATGGTATTCCTTAAAAGGGACAGCAGCAGTTGAATAATTTATCTGCTTAACAGCTAGTTGTGTCATCCTTATCCTTCATAGCCTAACAGCATTCTGCTTTTCCTTCCCCATTTCCGTAAGCAAATACAGCAGGTCTCCTATATTTGAGTTTTTAGGTCCTTTTTTGAATGTGAATTCTAAGTCCGTCTTCTGTGTCAAACTAGAAAATGAAGTTTCATCCAAGTGTGTGTTAGGTGTATTTGTTTTATTTGACCAGTGCAATGTCTAGGCATTAAAGAATATAATGGAAAATATACAGGAAATGTAGAAAACACATTTGTCACTTGTTTTCTTTCCTTCATTCTGGCCTAATAAGCATTTAATTTCCCCCCTGCTGTTTCTGTCCTTTGTCACTTAGCTATGTCCTCTAGTTCTATCCTCCTCCTGAAGGTAAAGCTAAGTTTTGCTGGAGTTGCAGTTCTGGACAAATGTGAACAAGAGCTGGGAACTGACTCATCACCTTTTCTTGAATCTTCTGGAACTGCATTGGCAACTATCCTAAAGGGGAAAGATCAGGGTCATATGATTTCAATTTAGATTTCAAGGAGATAGGTGTGTGTGGTGTTGGCTTTTTTTTTTAAAGGCTATTGTCTATTGTTATGGCTGTTTAGCTTCTGATCTTTCTTGCTGTGACTGCCACAAGAGAAGAGCAAGAAAGATGCTGGATTGTTACCTCTTGGAAGTTAGTTATTACCGTTTCAAAGCAGCTACATCCTAGGGAAACAGCAGTGAGTTTTTTCCTCACATAACAGTATATTGACAGTGCAGTCTATGGACGCCGTAATTTATTTTCCATTCCCATTCATCGGTAGGCCCTTTTTCAGTGACTGCCTGCCACCATATGATCTCTTTTATGGTGGATTTAACATTGATACCTACCCACCAGTAAATGGCTTGAGATGATTAATTCATTTCTAACAGTCTGCTGAATCTCACTCACTAAAATTTCGTCCCTACCAACCTGAGCTTGATTTCAAATGGCAAACTACAGGCAATAGTCTTCCTAGGCACCACATTGCGTGCCTAGATACTGTAGTGCATGCGTTAGGAGTACCCAAGTACTACATCTCCCGTCACCAACCCACTGCTGTACTTCACAACATCTCTTTGGCCTTGACATACGGGGCCATTCAGATGGATTAAGCAATGTGGCACAGTGGTGTGAAAGATGTAATTACAAAGGGGGGAGGGATAGCTCAGTGGTTTGAGCATAGACCTGCTAAACCCGGAGTTCAATCCTTGAGGGGCCATTTAGGGATCTGGGGCAAAAATCTGTCTGGGGATTAGTCCTGCTTTGAGCAGGGGGTTGGACTAGATGACCTCCTGAGCTCCCTTCCAACCCTGATATTCTATGAAAGGTCAGCAAGGAATGCCATGGGATTTAAAGCTATATGATCTTCAGTTATTATGGTGCACAGCACTGTAATATTTAGGCAGCTAACCAATTAACAGAAATAGTTTCACAAAACTTCACCAGATAACTTCTTTTTAATATATTGATACAAAGTATTGATAATGTTTTGATGTCTGAGAGTTGCAAGGCATTTTTTTTCTCCTAACAGGAAAGTCATCAAATTTCAAAGAATTTCACTGTTTGAGAACATCTTATTTTTAACTCCTATCTTCTTTTACATAGTAAGTAGTCAACTAAATCAATAGGTAAGTGCTGCTCATGATTTTGATAATAGTAAATGACTAAAATAGAGTTGGATGAGAAAAAGGCATTACAATATTTGATCACTATTTTTTCTGTAAAAATATATGATGCATGTGGCTTGCCGGGCATGAAAATGTACATAGACACTGACTGAGTAGCTCACATACAGAAAAGCCATAATTCTTGAATTGGAAATAAACCCTGACCCCAGGAGTAAGGAGAAGATAACCATAGACCACAACGCTCTCATGCATTCTTAAAAAGCTCATTTGCCACTTGAGAGAGCTGCATTTTAGTGGTGGGTGAAGCGATCCCTATATAAAGAGAGCAAAATCCTGCGCACATCAGTCATAAAATAATTCTAATGACTTCAGTTGGGTTTCTCGTATGAATAAAGAAAAGGAGGATTTGTTCAGATTTTGTAAAAGTAGCTAAAATCAGAATTTTGATCAAGCAAGGATGTCAGGATTGGACCCTTTTAAGCCAACTGCTCACATTGTTATTGGCAGAGACACTGGTAGCCTGTGGAAAAGTGACTGGCCATTTAGGGCTGGCTTTCTGCTTGTTTCCAGCTGGTAAACCACATTAACACAATGGCAAATTAATTTGATTTTTCTTTTTCTGTGTAAGCTGTAGCTCACGGCTTTTCTGTAGCTGTCAGCAACAAGTTATATGAGGGGTCGTGTATGGTAGGTTTTTTTTCTTTCTTTTAATGGATAAGGAAGTTGTCCAGGCCATTGTGGGTTAGATGGAAGGTGATCATGAGCCAGACTATATACTGTGCTGTGCTTATGCACAAGAAGAACAAAATGGCTGTTACAAGCCTGGGGAGAAATGTATTCATGCCCCCAAATTCAGCACCAAACATCCCAAAGTCTAGGGCTTTAGTTTTTCCAATTATAATGCTAAAATGCAGCTGTTAAAACAGAATCTGGTCTCTGATTTCAACTGTGTTCCTTCCCATTCCAAAGTTGAGGTATGTTTGAATCCAGGTTTTCAGTTCAGGCCCCCATACCTAGGTGAAATAGTTTTGGTTTTTATACTAGGCTGCAATATGTTGGAATGTGTTTCCCAGCTTGGTTAGAATACATCTTCAGTCATGACATTTTTTTTTATGTCCTTTCCCCCTAACTCCTCTTACTTGTATAAAACATTGAAAAGAAAAAAAGCTGTTTGACTTCATGTGCATCTAGGAGGGGGCTGTTTGAAAATACAGCTCTCTGAAGATTAATTTTCAATCTCCTATATTTCAGTTAAAATTCAAGATAGGTAAAATGTTTCTTTAAGAAAAGAGTCATGCTTGTCTAATCTCTAGTGATCTGCACACAACTATTGTCATGCAGCAACCTCAGTTTCAGATTGATCAGTCACATTTGGGGTTTGGTTTTGTTTTACCAGGAGGGTGGTTTTAATGTTGAAATCCATTCCATTTCAGGAAAAAAGGCACAATACACAAAATGCTGTTGTGAAGTGGAAAAGTTTTTTTGGTTTCTTTTGGCTTTCTTTTCCCCAGACTTTATATTCTATTTGACCTTGCATTTCACATTCAGGCTAGTAGAAGATATGGTCCCTTCACTTCAATTTGTCAGACAAGTGAAAACATATTGATTTTTTTTAAAGTAACATAGCAAAATGAGAGTGTATGGTTGGGGCAATAGTATAATAAGAAAATGGAGAATTTAAAGGCATGGCATACCTGTGTATGTGGTGTAAATTTGTATACATATTTCTTTAATTTCTATGCACCATCTTTTTTGATTAAAACTTAAATACCTTTGTGTGATTGAAATAGATTTTGCATTTCCACCACGTACTGTACTGTTGTGGAAGGGAGCAAGAGAAGGACAGACAAACTTTTTAAGATTTTATATATTGGATACAGTTTAGTCAGTTGGTTTATATTCTTTTAGTGAATATACCTTGGCAAGCCAGTTTATAGCAGATTTTGTCAAACTCAGTTTTCCTTCCTTCAGCTAGATGTATCCCCCTTCAGCCTGCCAGAACTCACTTTTGAGTTTGCTCTCCAATGAAATGAAACTGACAAGTTTTACCTGGTTTGCTGGTGGGAATGAGGACTTCTCATAATTTTGCATGCACAATGGTATGCTGGCCCAGAGGTTTTCTAGAATGTGAGCGCAGGTTTGCTCCTAACCTTATCAGAACTTTAAGGATCTCATTCTGAGTGCTAAGTTTTTTAAATGAAATTTCAAAACATGAGGCAGAAAGACACAAGATTGGATGAGTAGGGTTGGAAGATTAGAAGTTCAGTTATGGTCACGGTTCACTTAAATTGACAGCAAGACTTCCATGATGGGATGTTGGAATAGTTAGGTACTTTAAAGGTGGCATTTGGAACAATGACTGCAGATGAGATCCAAAAATATCTTGTAAAATAAGAAGAGGGGACCACAAGAGCTCCTATGAACGTCTGTCTATCTCTGAGCCTCTAGCTTTTTCTCTCTTCTCCTGCATGTCTCAAAGAGGAGGACTTGTAAAAAGAGATCCTGAATGGAACACCAGAAAGGTCAGAGGAGTGCTAGGAAAGGGCAGGAGCCCAAAAGTCTGGAAGGGATACAATGTCTAGAATGGAGGGTATGATCAGCAGTCTCAAGAGCAGCAAAGAGGCCAAGGAAGATGATGATGCAAGTTTTTGTACGTTTTTTTGTTTTGCATTCTTATTTCAGCTAACATGTTAGAGATTTGTGTTATGATGTAGTGTGCCTCCATTTGCACTCCTAGATAAATACAAATCATTCAGTAATCAAGTTTTTCGAGCGTCATGATCCCTTGAAGAAAACTGTCACACATGAAAATAATACAGAACTCACTCTCAAGATAGAATCCATTTTGTTATCCTTTGAAAAATATTTTTCACTCAGATATATTCTAGTGTGTGGTAGAGCTATTGATTGTTGTTGAGGTCTGTACAGTGTGCATTAATTTGTACAGCACAACTTCAATGCTAGAAAGAGACAATGGCAGTGAGGTTCCCAGCAAGTTCAGGCACTAATATCTGTAATGTTTTCCTCCTGGGGATTTGGAGACCCTGCATAGCAGTCACTAAGCTAAGATTCTAAAATAGCTGAGTGAGGATGGGACAGTCTTTGTGGATTTTTGCAAACATCCTAAGCTATTTTTTCCCCAGGTTTGCATAAATAGTTTGCATCTGTTTTCTTAGCAATTTAAACACATGTTGGGGTTTATTCAAGGCCAATTCAGTTTTAGAGCTGGTAAAATAATGGTCAAAGCAACTGATACATTTTTCCAGTAGTGGCAAAATGTGGCTCATATATTCATCAAATAGCATTTGACCAACTTCATTCAGTTTAAAGAGAAAGAGCTCACATTTTCAAAAGAGCTCAGCTCCCATTGACACACAAATCAAATGTTAATATTTTTAAAAGAGTTCATTGCCAACAGCTCCTGTTATTGTCAACAAGTAAATAGTAAACATGTGGATTCCATTGCTCTGTGGGAGCTGCCGGGTGCTTAATGTTGTTGGAAAAATTGACTACTTCTTTTAGATGCTTAAATGGTAGATGAGGTCTTTGGGAAATCTTCAATGGGGTTGGGATCAGGCCTTTATTGAGGTGCCTAAATGGGAGTTGTGGAATGGCGAGCTCTTTGAAAATCTGGGCCTAAATGTTTTTTTCTATATGTTGTGGATAGAAGAACCCAAGAAACATTATCACCATTTTTATTACTGAGGGCATTTGAGGCACTCATCCCAGGTAGTGTCAGGATGCATTTTTTGCTTACTATTTACTTATAGAGCCCCTTAAATAGACAGACAAGGCCCCTGCCCTGTAGAGGTTACAATCTAATTTTAGTCGTCATGTGACGACAACAATAAGATCAGTTACTTGGTTTGGGTATGGGAAAAGGGTGACATAACTTTGTTTTGTTTTTTGATGTGTAATAGTAATATTGTTGGCATAGTACTTATGTGCATTCTGGAATCCATGTGTTAGACTGGGAGCTTCAGTGACCCTCTTTGCAAAGTTTTGATGATAGAGAGAATTAGAGAATAATTCATTCAGATTAAGCTGCTTTTTCCATACACAATCACGAATTCAGAGTACATTTGAAAAAGTTGTTTGAAATGTGATCAACTTTTTCATTAATTTTAATTACTTATCTTGCTGTTAAAGCTGTGTTGCTTGCCTATGAGTAGTTGCTTGTCTTATAATATTGTTTCTTTAGCTAGATTTGATTAATGCAACAAACAGATTATCCAAGCTCTGAACACATGCAGAAACGGAAATGGAACATTTGCTTTATTAAAGCATTCCAGGGTATGAGCTCATAATTCAGATTTTCGTGCTAGTGAGGCTTGATCACATGATACTTGTGCAAAGCAAAGTGGCTGAGGTGAATTTTTCCTTTAGAAATGTTTAGTCTGTGTCTGTGTACGCAGTGATTGACTGGCTCTGGAATCTGTTAATGAAACTACTATATAGGGTTATGCATATGTTAGTTAGAAGAGGACAGTCAGTTGGCATTTTGATCACTATTTATTCTCTGTTACAAGAATTTAAAGTCGAGAGAAGTGTTGACAATAAAGCCCCAAGCCATGTGAAACCCAACTGACACCAAGTTTCACTACAAACTCTTGACTCAGAGCTGAACCCATTTTGTTGAGGTTTGTGTATCTAATGAGCAAATGCGGGCTCGCGTTCCATTCCAGATGACTTTGCATCAGTCATCTCAAATTCATGGTTTTGTCTGCTTTCAATGCAAAACCAGGTGAAACTTAGGGTTCTAGAGACTGCTTTGGTTGTAAAATCTGTTATCTATAACTCCATGAAGAGGAAAATTGAAGAAAATGTTTCCACAGACCCTTCTGAAGAGAAACCACCCCACCACGCTTTCCATTCTCAAGTCAGAGAAATGGCAATCAGAAATTAAATCCCTGTTGGTTTGCTTTTTATAAATACTGGACACAGTCTAATTATGAACTTCACATTTTTGCTGTCAGCTCAGCCTGCACAGTGATGGCACTATGTGGTGGCAAGAAATATTGTACGTTTAGGAGAACCTATGTCTTTCAGGAACATTTCTGAGTGAGATTTATATATATGCTGTCAAAGTATTATGTGTCATCCTGATTTATTTGGTAGCAATGGGAAAAACACCTGCTTCCTGGGTGTATTTCTTTCAATTACCTGGAAAAATTCTTGTTGGTGATGTATTATTTAAAATGGTAATGATAACCTGATGTAAAAAATAGGTTCTTTCTTGTTCCATTACTTGACGTTAGGGTACATTATTCTGCATTCTGTTTTATCATGTGATACTAGCATTCACAAAATGAAATAAACATGTAACAGTTTTTATCCATTACATCCATGTATGTATAAGGTATACTAAGCCTTTTGAAATTCACTGTGCAGCAAATGTTCCTTTTAATTATAAATATGCATAAAATATGGATAAAGATAAATCTGATAGGCACAAAGAGTAGAGCAAGAACATGAAAACTGTATGGGGCAGAATCAGGGGTACTGAGCAGAGCTTCATGCCAAGAGCACCAGTGCTAAAAGCTCGGTGGGTTGCACTGATTGCCCTTTAGGGATGCAGGCTGAACCATTATGGAAAAGGATAGAGTTTAATAGGAAAAATAGCCTTGCTTTCTTGTTTTGAACCCTCTGACTAGTTATATTTTAAAACATACCTTGATAGAGAGCAGCATTCATGTTGAGAGAACTCTAAGAATTACATGTGCCCCATCTCTTTAAACTCTGAGGCAAAAGAGGCATAGAACTGTCTGCTAGGCTGACACCATCCTCTAGAATTTAAAATCCCTATAATGGATTTCTGTAGGATGGTACAAATTATAGAACTGCTCTGAATTAAAATCTGGGTTTTTAAAAGTATTTTCCACAAAGTTACTGATCTTAAAATCCCTATCAAATTCTGTATGATTTTTACCTGAAGGAGGATTTTTATGAAATGCACCTTTTCTGAGAGGTTTTAATAATTGATTGTTACTGGGTATTTTATTTATTGAAGTGGGAAGGGCAGCCCAGTGTGTGATATTGTGACATACATGATGTAAATTTAAATATATAAATAACTGACATCCCCTGTTAAACTCTCCTCGTCTTCCCCCACCCTCCTTTTGCAAATCTAAGCAGAGAGGCTCAGGGTGAATGGCCAGGAGACTGAGTTACCATTTCATGCCAAGGGGGAGTGCCTCTCCTTGTTAGAATTGAAGCATATGCATAGTCCAGTGCAAGCAGAGCTTGCACTGCACTCTTTGTTGCAACAGGATTTCTAAGTGGGGTTCAGAGTTGGGTCACAGTGTCCATCCTTTGTTCCCTGAGAACCTTGTGAGGGAGTGAGTACGTTGCTCTCAAACACTCCCTCTGAATAGTGCTTATCTGTCAAATGTCACATTGCATCAAACAAATATTGAGGCGCTCTGGACAGCAACCTCCTTAGCCAGAATGAGAGTGATCGCATCACAACTTGGGGTAAGAACATGAATAAAGCAGGAGGGCAGGGAGCCCCCAAAAGGTAACTGTATGTAGGTGTTGCTGTGTTTGTGCAACATAAGGGTTGTTCCATCTTGGTCACTAAATCCCATGTTCAATGTGAAAGGTGTAGTTTAAACCTCTCTGCAGAGACCTTTCCTACGCAAAATATAACTTCTTAAAGAGAAAATGTCACTAGTTGTTTTTACACTCTTTGCAGCCTGGTATTTATTCCCTTTGACAATCCATAATTAGGACCGAATCATGTCCTTGGATTCCCATAAAACCCCACACAAAGACAACGGGTTCAAAGGGGTATAAAGGTGTCCTTAAGTGCCTGTAAAACCCCATTGAAGTCCATGTGCAATTTGTTGGAGTAAAGACTATGGCATTTGGCCCATAGTCCGCAAAGCCTGGAGTTACACTACAAGTTTTCACTGAGAGTATTCGTTTAATTTGAGTCTTTAAATAAGTTGTCCTTATCACCTCATACAGTCTGTCATACAGGCATTTATTTTTATTTATTTATTTATATATATATATATAT